>CAUYON010182601.1:0-40318 GCA_963573935.1 Arctocebus calabarensis | reverse complement strand
CATAATTATGTACATTGGTGCAATCACAGGGCACGATTCATATACATTCAGAAATATTTTGATCATACTGTTACAGATATCCTTCATGGCATTTCCTTAATCACTATATAAAGACATTAATACTCTACCTTTAATAAGTTTGGGTACTGGCGATCTGACTTTTTACTTTAGAAATACTTTCCAAAGGAATATATGTTATTTATCAGACTTTTTATTTTTTTTAGAAACAGAGTCTCACTTTGTGTGTCACAGCTTACAGCAACCTCCAGCTCCTGGGCTTAGGCAATTCTCTTGCCTCAGCTTCCTGAGTAGCTGGGACTACAGGCACCACCACAATGCCTGGCTTTTTTTGGGGGGTGGGGGGTTGCAGTTTGGCCAGGGCTGGGTTTGAACCTGCCACCCTCAGTATATGGGGTTGGAGCCCTACTCACTGAGCCACAGGTGCTGCCCTATTTCAGACTTTTTAAATAGTAGTTAGCTAACCTTTATTAAGAAGATCATGACTATGGGAAATTTGTATTCCTCCAAATGTAGAGAAAATTAATACTATAATGTGATCAAATGTATGTCCACAATTGGATCATCTATAAAATGGGGTAAGACCAGGACCATCTCCTTGGGTTATGTTAATAATTAAGTGAAATAATCTATACAGAACTCTTAAAATAGTACCTGGCATATATTAAAGACTCCCTAATTACAGGGATCTTGGTTTTTCTTCTTCTGACATACATAAATTTTAATTGCTATTGTTGGATTAAATAAAAGCAATCCCCTAGAAAATACAGTTTGCATTTCAGGTCCCATAGTCTATAAACTGTGAGTAATTGCATAAATACAAACTTTGCCACTAGCCTTTCAGTTCATAAATCTCTATGTGAATAACAGACACACTTTACGATCAATGGCCTATATATCACTTTTTCCAAAATCGGTTGCTGACTGGTCATTACCTCTCTGTTTTTAGTTCATGCACATTGTTTCCCACTTCATAGAAATGGATTCTCAACAGAGAGACATGACCAACAAAGATGACAGTACAGCAAAGAAATAAACACTGGAAATGGAAAGTGTTTATGACAAACAGGATGAAGATATCCCAGAGGAGGTGACACTGGCAAAAATAACAAAGCAAAACAGAAAAAAAACCCTTCACATTAAATGAACTCGCAGGAGATATTTCACAACATTGAAAGTGCAAAGTATAAAATGTTGGAAGCTCATCCAAACTTAGGAGTCTGACATTTTGCCCAGTCCTAGAAAAGATATGCTTGAATATATCATAAGTTACAGATGAGGAAGTGGCAAGCCCTGACCAATCTACTTGAAATATGTTTTTTACAAAGAAATAGAGCACTTTAATTCTCATTGTTTCTGATGTTTAAATTATACATGTTGTGTACTGAATAAAATTAGTTTTACTATTTTTCATTCTTTTATTCATTTTTTAACTGGCAATAGAGGTTTTTTGACATTTTGACCAAAAAAATTTTAATGATCACAAAAATATCACAATTTTTCCTATTGATTATTATGATCATTGTGCATGATTCCAGCTTATGGTGGCCATTTTTATAGTCTCACAAGACCATGCAAAACAAGAATTTCCTGTAGCTTTATTAGCAATTATTTTGTCCAGCAAGAATGAACTATAATTTTAGGGAAATTGTTCATTGCTTCTCAACATTTGAGAATTCAAAAACTTAGTCATTTTTCTCCTGCTTCTGTCTTTATTCTAGATTACCTAATTCTTGTCATAACTTGTCATAGGATTACCCTCAAAGTGTCCTGATAAATCCTCTACAAAAGCACAGTTTTTAAACTCCTTGTTTTACTATTCTTCATTATTATGCCCTATTTCTTCATTCTCCAAAATCATCAACTTAAATTCCATGCTAGCCCTTCCCCTTTTATGCTTCCGCCTGCTAGTATCCTGTCCCTCATCCTTCAACGCCTGAAAGCCTATCAGTTCTTTAATACATTGTCTTTCTTTCAAAATGACACCTGCCCTAGAACATCTCCTTGAGAGAAACTTCTTTAAATTCATTGATTTCTTCCTTTTGTTTCACCTATAATTATATCACTCAGAAAGGACCAATATATTTTTTATTTTAAATAATTACAGAAAATTCTGTATGAGCATAAGATTCTAGCTGCAAGTTGACCACATTAACACTTGCCAACAAAATAAAAATTAATGCTGTGTGTTTTCACTGTATACACTATTGCTTACTTGAGCCATTTAGATGTCTAATTGAATATTCAAAAAAGAGTGGAGTTTACATTAAGTAGAAGTAATAGAAATTTGGCTTTCAGTTTTCCACTCACAGCTGGTTTTATATAATTACTTCTAGAGTTTTGAGTCTTTCTAAAGATGAAACCTTCATCTGCCTGACATTTTCTTCACACATAGATTGAAAATCAGGCTACTGGAAGCTTGAACAGTAGACTCTAGGCAGATAATTTTGATTTAGTTATGAGACTTTTGCTGACAGCCTGGTTTGTTCTCTCTAAGACCTTTGGAATTATATTGAAGTGAGACTGGAAGAAGATTAAGTTTAATAAGCAAACTGAATACTACTTGAAGTTTTGTCAGGTTTAAAATATTGAAAGGAGTTTTAATCCACATATTTCAGGAAATTCTGCTTATTATTTTTAGTCTGATACTACCTCTTGAATTTCCCCTAGTCATTACTGCATTTAATGTCACCTAAAATAAGAGGTTTTTCTTTTTTTTTTTTTTTTAAGGCATGAGTGACTGAGTATTTGGTTTGCTTCAATTTGTAGTTTCTTAAAGAGATTCCAGAGAAGTCCACAGAGGCCCCCAAAATGTCCAAACATGTAATGGCAATAGCACCAAAGTCAATTAATTTAGAATTTCCTTATAAAAAACAATAATTTTCACAACACCTAAAAGAGTTATCTACTGTAAACAGAAATGCAGTTCTCCTTCTCAGTTCCTTCTCTGATCCCGTGTCACATCCAGAATTACTGTTTCATTGGTCGCACTGTGCCATTTCTGTTAGTGTATTTTACTGGACATTGTAATGGAAAATTTTTTGCGAAGGCAGTTTTGCTCCAAAGTGGAAGCAGAGTGAAAATTTGAATGTAGAAGACAGGAATGTGCCCTGAGTAGTCAGTACAAGAACATCCTTAAAGCTTTTCTTCTACAACGAGGACAAACTCAGCTAACAAGTTTCTGTACATCACGGTTGGCATAACAAGACCCTACCATATCTCTCTGACTCTCCGCAAATACACCTGGCTCACCATCGTGGCGCCTTTCCACTCAGCCCCACGCTGCTCAACGGTTTGTCCTGCCTTTTACAGACATTTAAAATTCTTTAAGCCTTCAGTGAAGGACATACAGTTTTTACACTTAATATTATTTTATAGCACAGGAATTGCAGTTTATAAATATCTCAGAATTGTCTATGTGTGCTCAAAATCTCCTTGTAGTCGCTGCCTGAGTATTTGCATCACATTTGTGTCTTGAGCATTTATTTCTAAGCAGCAGTTACATCACAGAAGAGCCATTTTTTTAAATACTGAAAAGAACAACAAGAAGTACAATGAAAATATTCCTTCATAATCTTAATCTGAAGTTAAAGAAATGAAGGAAGTTCTCTGTCAGCAGCGCTCCTCCCTGCTAGCCTTTTCTCTCAGTTTGGTGGGAGTGAAAGCACTTGGGTTGCTGCTGTTCACAGGTCGCTGCCCTTTTGTCCATCTTCCTGTCCCGTGGTGGCCCCTGTGCAGAGCAGCGCTGCTGTTGTCTGTTAGGAACATTATCTCATGGAGCAGGAAGTGATTCCAGTTATTGTCATAACTACATTCCTTTGATTAGCTCTTTCCCCCTGTTATTACAACTTTAATGTTCTTATTGTATGTGCTTTACCAGTTTTCCTTAATTGCCTAACATATCTTTGCTGTCTCACCCTGCCTCACAGAGCTCAGTATACAGAGATCCACATGAAGCAGGATAGTTAAATCATCTCAGTGCATTGTCAGGTATTTCTCAGTAAACTAACTTGTCATAATGTGCGGTGCTAATTCTCTGGCTCACCTGTGAGGTGGAAGGAGTCTTTCCTTAAAGAACTCAGCTGCCAGGGTTTCTGGATTCTGGACTTTATAACCTAGATCCAGCGAGGCACTTCCTGGCAACTAATCTCTGGGTCTGGTCTCCTGCCTTCTGTCTTGCTCCTTCACTAATACGATTCCTGGGGTCATACACCTGTCCCTGTAAGTGACAGTGCCTTTACTCCACAATGCCTGGCCCCTGCCCTCTGTGCAGGAGTCTGCCTCGCGGGGAAGGTGTGAGATGAGCACTGTCCAGTGCGCTGTCTCCTCTTCATGGCTTGGACATCACTCTCAGATCTTCAGGTCTGCTCTTGATCTAATTATACTCAAAGGGATTTTGCTTTGGGGGAGGAGACTACTAGAGAAGTGGGGCTTCTCACAGAGTTTTGAGAAAAGCACTGTCCTCCCGTATCCCAGGCATGAGCAGCTTTGGGAGAGAGGTGTTTGGAGAAATGATGGAGCAAGGATCACCTTCCTAGCCAGTGAAACAACTGACTAGCAAAATGGCACAAGGCAAAGGCATCACTGTCACTTCTCAGTGCTTTCATGGACCTACATGAAAAGTCAGCCTATGGATAATTCACGCATTGGCAGATTTTTTGGTCCATAAATATGAAATAAGTGGCATCTATAATATCCATTTGAGAGATTCCATATCCCCTCACTGGAGAGATAAGACATGAAACTCCTGCTAACTGCTTAAGATGGCAAGTGTATCTTTGAAAAGAGAAAAGGCATTAAGTTCAAAGGGGAGGAGGATCCAAGCTTCCTGAACAGATGAAACTTGAACAAACCCTACAAGGATGTTTATCATGAACTCTGCCTACACTGATTCTAGCTTTTCACCATTAGTGAATCCTGGCGGTTGGGTCTGCCTCCTTTGAAGAGGAAATACTGAAGGAGCCTCATGACACAGATCTTGAGACTTTGTTCATTTGTGCTCAAAACAACTCTCTCAGGAAAACACTCTAATTCCAAAGGATCTTAATAATAGAAAATTCTTCTCTTTGGGAGAGGGTAGCTGTCCTGCTCTCCTGACAGTTTTTCTCTCCTTTAGGTTGTAAATATATGAGGTCCTGGAACCCCGTGTTTGTTATCCTCACTTTGTAATTCCCTATGGATAAGACTAGCCTGATGCCTACGCTGTAATCTAATCACTACTAAGCGGTCCCCATATTTAGTGAAGGTGATGGATTAGCCTTTCAGGCTCCCCAGCCGGATGGCACTCAACGTCGGAGGCATTCTCATCAACTGCCTTCCTCTGATCTCTATTTCTGTTCCAACCAAACGTACTCCTGTTTATTCTCCCTGGTCAACCAATATTCCATAGCATGTTAAATATACTTTTAAGGAGATGGCAACACTCCCTTAAGAATATGGGCTGTTCTTTGTGACCGCACATAAAAAAACTGGGAGATTTGCACAAAGTATAAGGAAGGCCTCAAGTGAGAGCATCCAAGTACATTTTAAAAGCCATCAGGTTACTATAGCCTTACTTTTTAATTTATTAAATGTTTTACCCACTATATTTCGATTCAGTGTAATAAAGCTTTGCTTAAATTCATTCAAACTCACTTTTCCCCAATTTATTAAATAGATTTTTACTCTTGTTTTAAACAACTAATGAACCTTTCTGTGTGGTTCTTTTGTGTAAATGGGTGGTTTTCAGTAAGTAGCCTTAACATGTATAATTGGTCTCTCTCTCTCTCCTTTATCCTTCTTTGTGATCCATTTTTCATTCTGTTTAGCATAAACTGGTTGATTTATGATTTTGAAAAAAAAATAGCTTGCGTGTATACCTGGAAAGAATAGATACTAGCAAAATTATTCATACGTAAAATTGTATGTAAGTTTTTTCCATAGACTTTCATCATAAAATTGAATTCAAGGCAGTTATGGAAGTTTTGTCACTCTTAATGCTACAGAGATTTGTTTACCATTCAACAATTATTTCTTGACTTCCCACTGTGTGCCAGATGTAGTTCCAGGTGCTTGAGGATCTAGCAGTAAGCAAGGCAGACAAAGGCCCTGCCTGTGGCCAGCACACGTGCCAGCAGAGGCTGCAGTACAATGCAGACAGCGGACACGTGGTCCAGTACGCAGCTGCAGAGATGGCAGCAGGTTTCCTGATCCTTCTCGTCACTCACCATTGCTTCAAGGCCATTTCTACAACCTCATCACCTATAGTATTGAGTTGCATTTAGTCTCATGGTGCTACCCCCATCAAGGAAGAAGTATTTTAGGGCCTTATTCTAATTCAAGAAAAAAAGATGGAGAGACAGGTCCAGTTTCTCATTTTAAACTGGAATTAAATGGGCTTTACTCTCAGAATTATAAAGGTGAGGATTTATTCACTCATTCAGCAAGCAATGATTGGGCACTCTTGCAGTTAGGGCTCTGTTATCTTCTGGGCTTAGTGGCTCCTACCTGCATGTTCTGAAGAGCCTTACACCCTAGTTGGAGATATAGAGTGTTCTCTGTTACTTAAATTAATAAATAATTACTGATGTTTACTATTTGTAATATTATTATCAATAATGTTATAATAAACTTATACTAATTAGAAGGGGAGCACCATGAAAGCAGTAACAAACTCTGTCTTTCTAGGGGAAGGCCTCACCATAAGATGACATGTAAAGTGAGTCTTAGAGATGACTGGGAATGCATCATGACTCATTTATTCAGAGAATGTTTGCTGAGCACCTTCTATGTGCCAGGCACTGCTGTACGCACTGTAGACACAGCAGTGACCTAGACAGAGCCATCGCCCTCTTGGCAGTAGAGGTACAGGCAAAAGAGAGAAACATAAATACACATTAGCTGATCAAACATGATATGCCAAAAATCAGATTAAGAAAAGGAACAGGGATTGCAAGGGACACTGTTTTAAATAGGGCAGTCAGGGACTTCCTCTCTAATGAAAGAATCTTTGAATAGAATCCTGAATGATACGAGATGAGACCAAGAAACAGGGGAAACCATATTAGACAGAAGGAATAGCGTGAACAGGGCATAGTGGGTACAAAGCAGCTTTATCGCAAAGCGAGATATTGTCTGCTGGAACATGGGTATGACTGGGGGCAGGCGTGTGGTAGATGAAACTGGCAAAGAAGAAAGGAGCCAAATGGCGAAAGGCTCTGCACACTGTGCACGGGGATATCAATGGGGGAACAAGGACTAGATTTTGAAGATATTTTAAGAGGAAAATAATACAGTTAGATTTTTGTTGGGTTGGGTTGGGTTGGGTTGGGTTGGGTTGGGTTGGGTTCTGGGAAAATCATCTCTGGCAGCAGCAGCAGGCAGGTGAGCCTAAAGGAGAAGCTCAGGAAGCCACGTCTGGACTTGAATGTTGTTATGGTAGTGCACATTAGAAGCCATGAGGCCCAGATCAGAACAGGAAGATGAAGCTGAGGAGGAGATGGTGGAAACTGAGATGTTTTAGGAGACCCAGTATCTAAGATTTGGTGCCCTAAGTATTATAGCAGATGTCAAGAACAGCTCCTAGGTTTAAACAGGTAACTGAATAGGAGGTGATAAGGCCATTAACCAGTTCAAGGGTCATTGGAAGAGAGGCAGATTTAGAAGTACAGATAATGAATTGGATTTGGGGTAATGTAAAATACAAAACTAGAAATGGAAAAGAAAATTGGGCTGAAATACAGATTTAGCTGTTACCTGCATTTCAGGTAAATTTAAAACAGAGAAGGAACAAGAAACATAAGTCATCATTGTCACATAATGCAGAGAAATGTAATAGGATGAGGATTTTTAAAAGACCATTAGATCTGACAAGTTGGAAGGTCACTGATGACTTCAGGAGCTCCAATTTCAGTACATATATTGGAAGCAGAGTCACATCATGGTTTGGGTTAAAGAATGAAGGGGTAAGAGACTGTGGCTTTCCAGCCAATGGTGCCGTCCTCTTCCTCTTTGGAAGCTTTAAATGGAAGGTTAGATCTTGTTTTCCCTCTCCTTCCTTATCCTTCTTCATCCAGGGGCGAGATCTGGACACCTGAACAAGAGGCAGATGGAGGGACAAATTAAGATCCTTGGGTAGCAGTGCATCTTATAAGGGTACAAGTGAAAATTACTAAATGTAGAATATAAATGTCTTCATATAGTGATTAAAAAGCCATGAAGGCTATGTTAAATAGTTCAGTGAAAATATTTCAGATTGTATATAGAGTCAGCACATTGTGCCCCATGATTACACCAATGTACACAATTATGATTTAATAAAAATTAAAAAAAAAATGATCCTTGGGTAGGTCCAGCCACAGTGGCTCACACCTGTGATCCTAGCTCTCTGGGAGGCAGAGGCAGGTGGATTGCTTGAGCTTAGGAGTTTGAGACCAGCCTGAGCAAGAGTGAGACCCCGTCTGTACTAAAAATAGGGAAACTAGCCAGGCATGGTGGCAGGCACCTATAGTCCCAGCTACTTGGGAGGCTGAGCCTAAGAGCATCGCCTGAGCCCAAGAGCATGAAGTTGCTGTGAGCTGTGATAATACTGTACCCCGGATGACAGAGTGACCCTCTATATTTTAAAAAAATCCTTGGTTTTCTACTGGGAGAGGGGCCCAGGACAAAGGAGCTGGGTGTTGGTGAGTCAGATACTGAAGGGAACATCTTGCTTAGGGGAGAGCAGGTCAGGCCTGTTCAAAGACCTGTTTCCAGGGAGGAAAGAGACGACACACATACATTTCCTTTAGATGAGGAAACTCTGGAGCAGGAATCTGAGGTTGGAGGGGAAACAAAGGACTTGAAAGGCTAGTGGGAGAAACATGGAATTAGTTAAGAAACTCTGCCCCAGTGAAAGAGTGGAATCTGACAGAATGTGGGGGTGGGGATAGAATCTGAGGCAGTAAACTGATGTTAACTAGAAATTCAAGTAGGGTGCCTAAGTTTCTTGGGGCACAGAGACTGGGGATGTGCAAAGAGGGATTGTTAGCAGTTCTTTTTTGTTGTTCTTCCCCACCCCCCCACCCCCGAGACAGAGTTTTACTCTGTTGCCTTAGGTAGCTCATAACTCACAGCAACCTCAAACTCCTGGGTTCAAGCGATCCTCCTGCCTCACCCTCCCAGGTAGCTGGAACTACAGGTGTCCACCATAACACCAGGCTAGTTATGTTGGCAGTTCTGGGACCATAAATATAGCAATGAGGGATAGTTAATGAATTGAGGGGTAGTCCCACCATGTAAATTGTGAAACCAGAGGCCAGGTGGTGTGGGAGGTGGGCGTGGTGTCTGGTGTTAGACACCTCAATTTCTGGAAAGCCCCTGAGTGCCTGGGAGACGGTGGAGGCAGGGACAAAGAGGGTGCAGGGCCTCCAGATAGCTTTTAGATAAAAATCCCAAAAAGGAACTCTGTATCTCACTGAAAGTTGGAAGCAAAGGCCAGGACGGGCAGCCCACTCTTCTAACCCTAGGACCCGAGGAACGACGAGTGGGCCTACCAGGTTTCCCCACCTCCGCACAAACTCACCCTTGGCCTGTTTCTCTCGCCTGTAATGCCATCCCTGCCCACTGGGGGCGGGGCTCGAGGGCAAGGCTGGTGGCTGCTCTGAAGCCTCGAGAGCCATCAGTTCCTACCAGGCCGGTTGGGGGAGCCGTCCTACCCGGCTCTGGACACAGGCCCTCAAACAAACTTCCATCCCCTTCCAGGCAGTGGTGGGGACGGCGCTGGAGGGCTGATGTCCCTGCAGGTTGACACTCCGACTTGGTTGAGCGCCCAGGCGGCCCCTGGCAGGCTTATAGTCCCACAGGGGATCAGGCCGGGAGTCTTCTCAGGCGCTGAGGTGTGTGGGGCGCCCCTGAGTCCCCTGCTGTATGAGTTCCCGGGCGGGATGGCACCCTGCGGTCCTCATTTCGGGGCTGCCCACAGCAGGGCCTGGTTCCAAAGCAACTCCGAGCCCCCCCTCCCTGGTCCCTGCACTGTTCTGCGGTGCCCCCCGAAGTCGCAGCTGCCAGAGGACGTCTCGGCTTTGGAGAAAGAGATGGAGCAGCTGGCCGCAGAGCTGAGGCGGAGGAGGATGGCACTGGGGTACTCGCAGGCCGATGTGGGGTTCGCAGTGGGAGCTCTGTTCGGGAAGGTGCTGAGCCAGACAACGGTCTGCCGCTTCGAGGCCCAGCAGCTCAGCCTGTCCAACATGCGCAAGCTGCAACCGCTGCTGGAGATGTGGCTGGAGGAGGTGGACGAGCGGAACCTTCCGGGCTTGTGCAAAATGGAGATGCTCCTGCGGCAGGCGGGGAGGCGGAGGCCGGGCAGAGAGAGGCGAGTGGCGAGCGGTCTGGAGAGACACCTCCTGCGGCGCCCGCAGCCCGCTCTGCAGCACGTCGGCCGCGTCGCGGGACTGCTCCGGCTGCGGAATGACCTGGTCCGGGTCTGGGTCTGCGACCGCAGCGAGACGCGCGGCGTGCCCGCTGCGGACGCCTCCCTGTGGGGGGTGGTGGGGGCGGCTGTGCCTCCAGGCTCGGGGACGCCCACTTGCTTCCCCCTGACCCCGGGGTTCCTCCTCGATGGCCCGCACTGTGGGGGATCTTGCTCTGCACCACTCTACTCTTTTGCCCCTTTCTCTGCGGGGGACGGTCTCCACTCTTCCCCGGCCACTACTCTTGGCCTCCCCAGGCTTTCGGCACTAAGGGAAGGTCAGACGGGGGAGAGGAAAGGCCTCCAGGTCCTTTCAGGGCTTCTAGTCACTGAAGAAGCAGTTAATGCATAGCAGGGAACAGGTGGAGAGTTGTATAAGTTGAAGTTTATCGCTGTTTTGTGTTTTTCCTTCTTTTTCCCTAGCTTTCATTTTAAGGTACATTACAATATATAAACGGTTGTGATATTTTCTTTTTTATGAATTTGAGATTGCGTCTGTTATTCCTTGCGGTTATCAGTAAACATAGGGTTCCATTTATTTTTATAAACACAATATTGAGTGAAAAACTTAAGTCACAAAAAAATAAGTACATCATTTTTGCTAAAAAAAAAAAAAAAAGCAGAACCCTGTGTAAACATAAACACAAAATCTAACAGTCCCGTCTGGGGGAAGGCTTCGGAATGGGATAGGAAAGAAATGGCCCTTGCTGAAACACCGGAGTTTTTGGAAGATGAAATTTTCTTTTTCTAACTCAACTTTTGATTTCTAGTGTCCCAGCTTTATGTGGGAGTCTCAGTTCAACGTCACGGACTCCCATGCGTTTATTTCTTGTCCTGCGCACTGGTATCTTAAACTCTTCCAAACTCTTCTAGACTCTTGTGGGTCTATTCCTGTCCTGCGCAGTGGTATCCTAAACCTCTCCAGGGACTCCAGGGGCTCTATTTCCTGCCCTGCAAGTGGTATCCTAAACCCTTACAGACTCTAGGGGTTCTATTTCCTGTCTTGCGCAGTGGTATCCCAAACGCCTTTGTTGCCGATGATGGCAAGCTGGTCACCCATAGCCTCAGCCCTAGCGACATTTTTTTCCTCTGGTTTTCAGCTCCATTTTGCTTGTTACCTGAGAATTTCCCTTACTTTTTTTTTGAGCCCTGATATGTTTTTGAGAAGATATTTGGGTTTTGTTTTTTATTAAGTCGTATACACATAATCATGAATACATTAATGCATATGTGGAGTATAATGTGCTGATTTTTTTATACAATCTGACATGCTTACATCAAACCAATTAACATAGCTTTTGCCTCATTTACCTGATTATTGTGTTAAAACAAATGTGCTACACTTGACAGATCTGACTTGTACCCTTGGAATATGCTCCATAGGTGTGGTCCCCGCCGTTTACCCTCCATCAAACCACTGCCCTCCCCTCCCTTCTCACTTGGAGAGGATATTTGTAATAGTTGACCCAACATTCCTTGAAGGGTTTTGCCATCATGCTTTCAAATCACTTTTCTTACCTCCTCTCTGAAATTGCTCTTTTCTAAATTTGCCCTTCTAGATTTGGTCATTTTGTGTCATCATATAGTAAATGGAAATCACTAATCTCTCTGTTTTCAGAACTGCTGCCACACACCTCCTTGTACTATGTATTGATTGTCTTTAGAATTTTATGGATAAATATACTATGTATGAGTTTTTATTTTATTTCTGCTTACCAATCTTGTCAGTTTTTTGCTTTCTGTTTTTTTAAATCAGTCTTACAAAGCGTTTATACATATTTTTAAAGAAAGCTTTTTGACTTTTATTTACTGTTATTTTTGTTCCTTAATTAATTTTAGCTTATATCTTTATTAATTGCTTTCTTCCTAGCTCATTCTAGTTTAATAGCTTTTTAGAGACAGGATCTCTCTCTGTCACCTGGGCTGGAGTGCAGTGGTACAATTGTAGTCCCCTGAAACCTCTGTCTCCTTGGATCAAGTGACTCTCCTGACTCAGCCTCCTGCGTAGATGGGATCACAGGCCATAACCAGCTAATTATTTATTTTTTTAAAGATGAGGCTCATTATGTTGCCTGGGCTGGTCTCTAACTCCTAGCCTCAAGTGATCCTCCTGCCTAAGTCTCCTGAACTGCTAGGATTCCAGGCATGAGCCACTATGACCAGCCTCTAATAGTTTTTAGCTTAATCTTTGTTTGTTTGTTTTTCTTATGGCTATATAGAAAATGGCTGCTGTAGGGCCAAGAGTAGAAGCCAGGGACTCAAAAAGAGACTTACACTCTGATCTTCTGACTTCAGGTTCAGGGCCACTTTATCACAAAAGTCAGGCATAACTAAGGTCCTCAATTAGGTTTCTCTTCATGGGGCTGTAGAAATTCTGATCCTTTACTTTTATTTTTCTGTGTGTCATAAAATTTAACGTAAAATTTACCATTGTAATCATTTTAAGCATAAATTCATTTACACTAGTTACATTCACAATGTTGTGCAACCATCACTACTATCCATTTCCAACATTTTTTTCATCACTCCAAACATAAACTCTGTGTTCATTAAGTAGTAGCATCATTGCCGCTACCCACAGCCCCTGGTAATCTTTAATCTACCTTGTGTCTCTATGCATTTGTCTATTCTGGACAATTCATATTAGTGGACTCATAGAATGTTTGACCTTCTATATTTGGTTTATTTCACTAAGCATACTGTTTTTAAGATTTATCCATGTTGTAGTATATTTGAGAATGTCATCCTTGTTTTAACTGAATAATATTCAATAGAATGGGTATACCACATTTTATTTATTCATCCGATGATGAATACTTGGGTTTTTTTCATTCATTGGCTATTATGAATAATATTACTATGAACTTTCATGTATAAAAATCTATTTGAGGGCGGCGCCTTTGGCTCAGTGGGCAGGGTGCCCGTGCCACATACCAAGGGTGGTGGGATCAAACCTGGCCCCCACCAAACTGCAACAAAAAAAATAGCCGGGCGTTGTGGTGGGCACCTGTAGTCCCAGCCACTCAGGAGGGTGAGGCAAGAGAATTGCCTAAGCCCAGGAATTGGAGGTTGCTCTGAACTGTGTGACACCACGGCACCCTGCTGAGGGTGATAAAGTGAGACTCTGTCCCTACAAAAAAAAAAAAGAATCTTTTGAGTCCCTGTTTTCTGTTCTCTTTGGGTATTTAACTAGGAGTGAAATTGTTGGGTCATATGATAATTCTACAGTTAACTTTTTGGGGAAGTGCCAAACTGTTTTCTATAGTGAATGCACCATATTACATTCCTGCCAGCCATGTACAAGCGTTCCAGTTTCTTCATCTCTTTGCCAATAGTGTTTTTTGTTTTTTTATTATAACCGTCTTAGTAAGTGTGAAGTGCTATTTCATTGTGGCTTTGATTTGCATCTCCCTAATGACGTGCTTATTGTTCATTTGTGAATCTTCTTTGAGGAATGGTATATTCAGGTCCTTTACCCATTTGTTAAATGGAGTTGTTTGTCTTTTCTTCATATGTCCTGGATATTAAACACTTACCAGATACATGATTTGCAAATATTTTCTCCCATTCTAAGGGTTGGCCTTTCACTTTCTTGACATTGTCCTTTGATACACATAAGTTTTTAATTTTGATTAAATCTATTTTATCCTTTCTTGCTGTTGCCAAATCCAAAGTCATAAAGATTTGCTCCTGTGTTCTCCTGTAATAAGTTTTGTAGCTTTATCTCTTAAATTTAGGTCTTTAATCTAGTTCATGTTAATTCTTGCATATTGTGTAAAGTAAGTAAAAGAACTTCATTCTTTTACTGGAATAACATTGGAAATATGACCTCAGAGCAGATGCAAATGAGCCCTATATCAGCACTGCTTCCTGTAGTCCACTGCCTATGACCACAGTGCCCAAAGTAGGACCCCACTGACACGGAGAAGCTTCATTTCCATGCCACAGCTTTCTTAATTCTTGGGGCTTACGTCACTGCTCAAGAAAAACTTAATCTCTGCTCTTAATGCTTCCATTTTAGAGAATGTTCAGAAACATTAAGCTCTGTTGGTTCTTGGATCAAACTCAGTAGCAGTGAGTCCACAACCTCATCTGAGGAGAAAAGCTGAGTTTGGGCCTGTGTCTGTGCTCCCAGTTTCACAGCATCCCAGATAGACCATTCCCCACTCGCACTACAGGAGTCCAGAATGACAAATGCACACTCTTTCTTCTGTGATCCCCACAGCTTAGTGCAAATGGCGCCTAGCCTTAATTGCTCAGGTTTGGATTCAGTGGTGACTCATCACTTACCATTGGATCATCCCACTAGAAGCCCTGAGGCAGAGACCTCATTCCACCCTTTTCCAAGATAGCCCTTCTGGAGAGCCTTGGAAGGCAGGTGTACTTGCAGAGGGTCAGGCTATGTGTAATACCAGAATGAACCACTCGGATTGTGCTGGGAACATTCCTCTGCAAAACACTGTGAGGAAGCGGGAGCCAGGCTGCTCCTTCAGTTCTCCCACAGCCCCTGCAGACTTGGGAAATGGTGATGGCATAGGCTTCCAGCACAGGGAGCGGCGTGGGTCTCCTCAGCACCTGCACAGCTGCTCCACGTTTGATAGCGAGTCCTGGTGTGTGTCACTGATCAGCCTCTACAGAATTTAGAATGACATTTCCCATCACCAGTTCTCTTCACTTGCTGTGAAAAGAGAAAGGGGGCTGGACCTTTGGGAAAGCTTAATATTGAAGTGTTTTCAGCTTGTTCAGAGTTTTAAGATTGATAGAAAGCTCAATGATAAGGTCCCGTCCAGCTGAGAAGGAACTGCCCTTGGAATTGGGAGGAAACCAAGTGTGGTGTGAAGTGGTTAACAACATTAAGTGTTCCAGAGACCAATGAGGGATGTCATTTCGAGAACAAAGATGCCGCCGTAGGTGTCTTTAGTGAGACCGGTTTCAGTGGGTAGTTAGTATAGGCAGATGTCAAACAAACAGATAAATCCCCTACCTCAGTTTGTTAATTAATTTAGTTAGTTAGTTTTTGAGACAGTCTCACTTCGTCACCCTTGGTAGAGTGCCCTGGCGCCATAGCTCACAACATCCTCAAACTCTTGGGCTCAAGCTGTTCTCTTGCTGAAGGCTCCCAAGTAGCTGGAACTACAGGCACCCACCACAATGCCTTGCTATTTTTAGAGACAGGGTCTTGCTCCAGCTCAGGCTGATCTCAAACTCCTGAGCTCAGGCGATCCACCCACCCCAGTTTCCCAAAGGGCTGGGATTACAGGCATAAGCCACCGAGCTTGGCCCCCTACCTCAATTTAAAATACAAATTTCAGGCTCGGCGCCTGTAGCTCAACAGCTAGGGTGCCAGCCACATACAGCAGAGCAGGCGGGTTTGAACCCAGCGTGGGCCTACCAAACAATAATTACAATCACAACAACAACAAAATAGCCAGGTGTTGTGGTGGGTACCTGGACCTACAGCTACTCAGGAGGGTGAGGCAAGAGAATCTCTTAAGCCCAAGAGTTTGAAGTTACTGTGAGCTGTGATGTCACAGCACTCTACCAAGGGCGACATAGTGAGACTGTCTCAAAACAAAAAAATGGGCGGCGCCTGTGGCTCATCGAGTAGGGCGCCAGCCCCATATACCAAAGGTGGTTCAAACCCGAGGCCAAACTGCAAAACAGAAAAATAGCTGGGCATTGTGGTGGGCGCCTATAGTCAGTTACTCGGGAGGTCGAGGCAAGAGAATCGCCTAAGCCCAGGAGTTGGAGGTTGCTGTGAGCTGTGTGACGCCACAGCTCTCTACCAAAAAACAAAACAAATAAATAAAATACAAATTTCAACCACTCACTTCAATGGGTCATCACTGTCATTCTAAAAATATTTCCTCACCAAATGCTTCCATTGTCTAGTTTTCCTTTAGACAAAGCAGCATCCTGAAGACACTGAACCCAGAGAGGATCAACAGCAGAGCATGTGGTATTATGTGAATTTTCTTTGAGGATGGTTGATAGCCTTCATCAGACTTTCATAGGGAACTATGACTCTTTTTAGAGCTACAAGTTCAGAATTTAAGAAACACCTTTGTTTTGGCCTCTTTTTCAAGAGATTTCCCTTGACAGTACCTATCTACCAGCTAATTTCTTGTTTTGTTCAAATCTGTATCTTCTGGATGTCTCCAGCTCAGTGTAGTATCAAGACCCTGACTCACTTTATACATGAGCCTTTCAGTGTGAAATATTCTGAATACTGCATTAGTTATTGCCTTTCTTATCCTTATACTTTTATTAATCCTTGGCACTTACCATAAAGAACCATTTTTTTCCTAGACATTTTCTTATCTATTATCTAAGAAATCACAAAATATTAGCATATCTACCCTTATTCCAAACATTGTCTTTTTAAATTAGTATGTTTCTATAATTTAATATTTTGAAATGTATGCACTGTATAGATCCTGGTTTGTAATCCTAAACCCATGTCATAGGAACGTGTTTTTCACAATAGCCATTTCTGTTAAGGCTTTCTTCTAGAGATAGTCTCACTATTGATCAACAGTGTTGATTTTCTTGGCAGAATCTTCATGATGAATTATTTTTAGAGTACAAAATGGTATTATCTATATATAACAATGTTTTTAAAGTGAAAACTACAGTGCCATTTTAATAAAATCCTAGTGGAATGTGGTACTTGACAAAGTGATTCTAAACTGAATGGATAAAACTTAGGGAAAAAGTTAAAGAAATTTTGATGGTAGAGAGTTAGGAGGTTTTGTTCTACCAGACAATATAAAAGTGCAATGATTGTGTGGTGGTTATGGACAAGATAATAGAAACAAATATTTGGCTTCTCCATACATTGGAATGTGAATTGGTGCAACCTAGCAAAGACTTTCATTTGAAAAGCTTTTAAGATGTATATTCCATTTGGCCTATTATTTCAACTTTTAAGAATTTTTATAAGAAAATAGATGTGTGAGTGTGTGTAAAGACTTACCAAGAAGGTCATCAGAGTGATTTTTTAAAATTTTTAATAAAAAATTACAAGCAGCCTAGATGCTTAACAAAAGTTTCAGTGAATCAAATGGAGCACTATATATGATACAGATTGTGCTATAGAACCACAGTTTTGGACAAAGTCCAGAGTAGATTTTTGAATGAGACAAAACAGGTTATGAAGCTTTATGATTCATTTTAATAAGTTATATTGCATACAGAAAAAGCTAAATATATATTACAACTATTGGTATTATTGGTGGGGTTTTTTTTTTTGTTTGTTTTTGTTTTTTAGGATTTTTGCCCTATGTATTAGTTATAACATTAAAAAAAATTCAAGAAATATTTTCAAAGGAAGGCTCTAGGAAATCTAGGGTTCAAAAAAATATTCATTCTTCCAATCTTCTTTGTCTCTGAAATAGCAATTTCTCCTTATAAAGCAAAATTTAAGTGAGTAAATCTGGCCTTTTTTCATTTTTAGTCACATTTGTAGTTTCTATAAAAGAAAGGCAATTCTCTATATGAAAGAGTATAAGGTCATATAAGTTAGAAAAAGATGGGTAAAACTTAGGGTTTTAGGAGTTTGTAAATTAGCTGCTCACTAATGTGAAGAGCTGCAGTGCCGCACAGGGAGGACACTATAAGTCCAAAGCATTTTCATGTTTCTGGATGTTTACTTTTCAATTTTAAAAAGCATTTGAAAATATGGAAATCCTGATTTCAACACAGCAGAATCATTGCTTGTCATTTTTGAAGAAACAAAATGAATTTAAATGAGCTCCATGGATTTCTAAGTTGGGAGACAGGGTCAGTGTCTGTGATTACATCCCCAACCAGTTGAAAACTGAACTATCGTGAAATGAATCCACCCAGTACCCGGTAAAATCCTTAAACAAGGAATTAGCATTATCATGGCTGCACCAGTGAAGAGAAGTGTGACAGGAAGGCAGCTTTGCGAGTGACTGCAAGGTTTCTGTCAGGGGCCACATCCAGAAAAAAGTCCAGCATGCAGGACTGTTGAGCTGCCACTCTGCCTGCTCACTTTTCAGGTAGGAGCACAGCTGTGAATTTTCCTCACATCTAAATTAGCTAATTTAGCCTTGAACTTGGATTTTTGCTCCTCAGCTTCCAAAAAATGACAAAATGCTGCCAAAGACTATTGTTGGAAAAGGAAAAATTGGGGCCTTATTGAGAATTTACTACATTTAAAATTCAATATTATTTCTATAGCTGTGCAGCCTGGAATGCCATTTCTTTTTCAGAGGAAAAACTGTGTTGTTAAACTGTCCACTTTTTCCTTCCAGGAAGTATGTTATATAGACCCTCTTGTGGGACTGGGAGCAGTGGCAAGACAATACACAAATGCATTAAGTTGATCAATTCTTTTGGAATGGATGATAATGCTTCTGGATCAGGCAGATATAAAGAAATCTCTAGGACTTCCCTTTCAGACAGTAGGTACACAATAATTTTCTCTCCTTTTTGCTACCACCATACCTTGCTCTTATGCTTGATAGCTCATAAATCACTTTTATATATCCCTAGGAACTTTCACAAAGCAAGTACTCAACGATTGGTAGCCAAAACAGAATAAATGAAGGAATGGAAAAAGTAGAGTCATTAGCATCAGTTGCCAGATTTATTGTTACTGAGATATGACCTCTGGTATTATAATAATTGGCATATAATTATAAGTACATTTTCTTAGCTGTCAGATGCCAAGTAAGTGAAGGAACAGATAATAAGGTTTTGATTTGAAGATTTTAGAAAAAGACTTTTTGAAAAATATATAACATGATATAATTGGAAGGACTGACCTTTGAGGTTGTGTCCAGCTATAATTATTGTACAAGCCTCCAGTACTTTTCCCCAGACTGGATGTGGAGGCTAAGAGGATTCATGTTGCAGAATGGACGGAGAGTGGACGCTGGTCCTCATTTTCTGATTCTTCCTTCCTGGCTCTTCCTTCCTGGTCTGTTTCTCAGTTGTGTCTCCTAAATGCAAGCTCAAGTCTACCTTTGATCGTGCCATTTCATCATTAAACAGAGCAGCCTATCTAGTCTTTTGTTTGAAGCCTGTTACATTAGTTTGCTAGGGCTGCCAAAGTAACATAAACTGGGTGGCTTGAACGACAGAAATCTCTTGTCTCGCAGTTCTGGGAGCTAGAAGTCTGAGATGAAGGGGTGGTCAAGGATGGTTCCTTCTGAGGGATGTGAGGGAAGGATCTGTTCTCGGCCTTTCTCTCTGGCTTACAGAGAACCATTCTCTATAAGAGAACTGTGAAAAGTGGTTTCCTTGAGCTCAGGGGTCAGAGACAAGCGAGACCCCATCTCAACTACACATAGAAAATCTAGCCAGGCATTGTGACAGGTGCCTGTAGTCCGTGTTACTCGGGAGCTGAGATGGGAGGATTGCTTAAGCCTGAGAGATGGACGCCAGTCACACTGGATGAGGGCCCACTACCAGATCTGCACCATTCTGGGGTTACCGTCTCAGGAAAACTAAGAGAAACAAGACTTCTCCCTCCCAACCAATAACTTCATGTACTCAAGAATTACAATAGCTACTTATTTCTATTTTGTGAGCAGGACAATTGAACTCTCAGTGGTGAGATTGAGAAGCTTTATTTTGGGAAGACAATTTTAGATATTTTGATAAAGAGAAGATTTTTAATTTTCCCAGAAAAACTAATATGTGAACCTATTGAGAAAGCCCCATCACTTCTTGTTAAGCATTGTCAGCCACTGATTCAATGAAGCTAATGTAACAGGACAGTCAAGTGACTTGCCTTTAATTTGTTGGCATTATATCATATTTGTGAAAAGCAGAGCTAAAACAGCAGAGAACAAAATTTTATTAGACAGTGATTGTTTTCATAAACTGTTTAAGAATATTGCTAAATCTAAGAAGACACTGTTCTTAAAATATATTGATTATAAATCATTCTTTCTATAATAATCAGGCATTAAATGCATGTAAATATTATAAATCATCACTTCATTTCAAACATTTTTTATGACATCAGTCTGCTTGATAAAAATTTATTCCCTGTGAGATTTCAAGTAAAAAGAAGAGGTAGGAAAAAACTATATCCTACCCGGATATAGTATGTTGTTCTTTTTCCTCCTGAAAAGGCGTTCACACTCAGTACCACAGGTGAAACCAAGAAAAGAATGGTTTGCTGCTTGCATGTTACATCATTAAAGTAGTTAATCTACAGCCATAAATTTTTGTCTTCTGGGCCAAAAAATTTTAAGTAAAATACTAACAAAAATGTAACGCTTATAAATGAGAAGTGAAAGAATCTTTATTCTTTTTATTTGAGTTTCCAGAAATGACATACTCCATAAAAAATTATATCATTTTTATTTTTAAACTGAGTTTCTTACGTTAGTCAGTAAATAGTTTATTTGGTGAACATTCTCTGTGCACATGTATACACCATGTGAACATTCAGAAAACAGAAGGTACTTGAGTTTGTGAGATTTAAATATTTTCTCACAGTTGATCCAGTGATGCTATAGCTGAAATAAAACCATATATAAATGAAATACCACTTTCTACTAAAATCCAAATATAGGTTTTTTTGTCATTGTTTTGATGAGGACAGTAGTGATGCCATTTACTCCATGGAACATTCTATAAATCTTAAGCATGTTTACCTCATGTTCTAAGACTTGCCGTGAGACTTTATCCATCTTAGTCACAAATACGCATATACATTTTGTTACATTATCTGACTATACAAATATTTGTATGTTAGTTTTCCTGTAAATACTATTAAATTTTGAAAGTGTCTCTAAGCAGTGATTTGATTTCTTGTATTATTCTTCTAAAAACATGTGCACATATATGTTAATATTCATTATATATATATATATGTAGATATATATGTTTTGGTTTCTTTTTTTGAGACTGAGTCTCACTCTGTGCCCTGGGTAAAGTGCCATTGTGTCATAGCTCATAGCAGCCTCAAACCCCTGGGCTCAAGTGATCATCTTGTCTCAGCCTCCTAGGTAGCTGGGACTACAGGCACCCACACAACCTGGTTAATTTTTCTATTTTAGTAGAGATAGGGTCTCACTCTTGCTCAGGCTGGTATCAAATAAACTCCCAAGCTGAGGCGATCCACTCACCTTCACCCACACAGTGCTAGGATTCCAGGCAGGAGATACTGTACCTGGCCATTTTTGAAATATATTATGTAAAATGTGAGCTGTGTAGGCTGAAACATGGCCAGAGAAGAAGATGTGCAGCATGAGGCCATCTCTCAGACAGCCTTGCTATGGCCCGACCCCAACTACTGCTTTTCCTCCAGGTTCCATCCCCTCACGTTCTCACAAGCAGTGACATTATACTTCTATATTTCATCCTCAGGGACTGAATATCTAATTAGCAGCTGTTAAGATCCAGACACAGAAGTTTCAGATGTAGCAAAGAGCACACAGGCTAGATAGAGGAAAGAAGTGAACAAATCAAGGATCAGTTCAAGTAACCAGTGGTAGAGGAGCAGGCAAGGAACACAGAAGCAAAGAACACAGGGAGGGACATGTGGGAACGTTCTTAAGAACAGGGAACAACTTGAGCTGAGACTTGAAGGGTAACTAGGAGCTGCTGAGTGGAGGAGGTGAGAAGACAGAGAGAAAAGACCGAGATTCAGGAATGGAAGGAAAAGTGATGGGAGTTTATTTTGACTAAAAATCTAGGCTATGATTAGTTACAGCAATTGAGAGTTAAATGTAGTGTAAAAATCCTGACAGCCATAGCCAAAAAGTTATATAGTTCTCAGTATGTAATTGCATGAGCCTTCCAAAATGCACTCAGAGAAATATTTTCTTAACATTAAATTTATAGATTAATATATCGATCTTAAGAAGATGTAGAATAACACAATAGATAATTTCTTTAATTAATTGTAATACTTTTGCTGATGTCATTCAAGGCATGAGATCATTCTTTGGCTGGTTGTTACCCTGGCTTATGTCTAATAGCCTAAGTCAAAATATTAAGTTTGAAGGCACTGTCTTAAGTAGAAGCCTAATTGCCTTTGTTTGCAAAAAATACGTATCTGATTAAGAACGCTGCAGACTGTCATGGAACACAGCCATACTGTCTGTGCCCAAAGCTCAGTACACAGGACAGTGCCTAGGCTGGCACTGGAGACAGAGTAGATATCAACAAATTGCCTACCATGCAATTGACTAAATATAAATAAATAATTCATCTATATTTTATTCTCATATGAAATAAAAATAAAAATGATTGATATACTCCTGGCCAGAGTCATCTGAGAACAACAATAATAAAAAACTTTGGCACCTGTGCCTCATCAAGTAGGGCGCCGGCCCCATATACTAAAGGTGGCGGGTTCAAACCCGGCCTCAGCTGAACTGCAAACAGAAAACTAGCCGGGCATTGTGGCGGGCGCCTGTAGTCCTAGCTACTCGGGAGGCTGAGGCAAGAGAATCGCCTAAGACCAGGAGCTGGAGGTTGCTGTGAGCTGTGTGATGCCATAGCACTCTACAGAGGAGGGCGATAAAGTGAGACTCTGTCTCTACAAAAAAAAAGTTATTGAAAAGTACTTACCAAGACATAAAGAACAGGGCAGTTCTTAATAATGCTTTTTAATGAAATGAGGAAACTGTAGTCATTCAGTCCAATGTTGCTTCCATCTATGAATATCAAAATACCTTAATAAATATATTAATCCCTATAAAGCCTTCTAAGATGAGCTCTTAACATCTGTGTAGAACTTGAAAAAGATTAATTTTTTCCCAAACGATGCAGACTTGCCTGTGGCCATCACTAAACGATGTGTGAATCTTGACAGTGTGCTTTGTGTGTAAACACCAGTGACACTTGTTAGCATAAGTTATTTCTGCAAATAAATTTTTTGAAGATAGCCAAAAAAATCTATTAGGACCCAGCACTGATCTAGTTCTTATGAATATTGATTACTTATGAGTATCTATTACTTCTAAAAAATCCCCAAGTGTATATAATGAAACATATGTTAGGTGAGTAGTTTGGAGAGCTCTGCCCGAGGGAGTGGGCTGGAGTTGAGTGCATCCACTAGGCAGTTGCATTTCCAGACCCTTCCACCTACAGAGACACAGCCTAGTAGCTTAAGGCTTCTAGAAGTTAACTATGTTGGAATTCATTAAGAATACTCAGGCAGTAGAAGTTTAGTAATTATTCTAGAATACTGAGGTGGGTTTATTTGGAGTTGTTTGCATCTCAACTTGAGGTATCCGAATCACAGTGCAGACGAATTACTGTCCACCCAGCTCTGAGAATGGTTTACATATTACAGCTAAGTGATATGAAAATACATTTTGGAAAACCATTTACTGAACTTTTTATTGCCCAATGCTCCTACTTGTGAGCACTTTGTTCTTTCGCAGAATTGTCCACAACAAAACCATAATTTCAGACTAGCCTTCCCTGGTTTCTCAGTGCAGTTTCTATGCCACTCCTTCCCATGAAGGAAGCTAGTATATTCTCAGCAACTACAAACTACTCTTAGTTGTGCCAAGAAACGTGTGATCAGGAGAATAACTTCCTTCTCCTCTCCCACAACTCTCCTTCCCTCATGCATTATAAAGTATTAGAAACTGAATATGAGTTACTTTGTGCCTACCCTTTTTAGTTATCTATAGCATTTATATGGATAATCTAGAAACTTCTTGCCCTTAAACACATACTAGCATTTAAAAATGCCACTATTAAAATTTTCTGCATAGTTATATTACAGATTTAAATGTATACACATGAATTCAGACTTGCATACATGAACGCCAAGCTCCTGTTATATAAGATTGAAAGACTTAGATATAATTACTCTTTTTAATTACAGTGCTAGTGCAAACTCTCTTCATTTTAAGTTACAGAACCCCAAGGGAAGCCACTTATCAAAAAAAGATAGTGATTCATGATTCACATAAACTGGAAAACCAGTCTTCCTAGTACTAGTCCTTTCATTTCCTTCTCTACTTTTCTTTCCCTCTTTCTTGTAGGCAGAGCTTTTTTCCCACAGACAAGGAGGGCTGATATAAGCAGGTGCAGATTTTCTAGACATTGTAATCCTAGAGAAACAGTGTCTTTCTGCCCCAGCATCCAAATATCACTGAAGCCCCTGAGGTGGAAATTAGGATGGGCTGTGATTGGCCAGCCTGGGCCAGCACCACACCTGTGAGGAGTTTGGATGCGGGACGTGGCGTTGCCATTGACAGCTCAGTGAAGACCGTTTGCAGTCGAGGAGGAGGGATGCCGCAAAGAAGGGTTTTGGAGATGTTAACGAAGTTGTTTTTGGTCTAGATATCCAGTTTCTTGAGAAATGTAATGTGTGTGCCACCATCAGAATTCTGGCTTATGGTGTGTAGAGAAGAGAAAGTACAGGCTCTCTAAGCCCCAGGAGACTCTGCGGTGTGAACCCCGAAATGCCCCATCAGCGGGCTCCGGCAAGTCTGGGATCCCCAGTAGGTCTGAAGCCAGTGCCCCCCGAGTCCGCCATCTGTTCATTTCTCTCAGGACCAGGAAGCCTGGGTGGGGCCGCAGGTCGCCCAAGGTGTGTTGGAAGAAAGTTGAAGGGCACCTGGACCAGGGCCCAGCTTGACGAGGGATCCTTCCAGGAGTGAGTCACTGTACTCGTTTTTTCATGTTAATCCCACTTTATCTAGTGGTACAACTGACTTAGTGTTTTTGAGGAAGAGCTGCTAATATTTTAGGGTTATTTTTACCAGTATTTAGTTTCTTTCTTGATCTTGCTTTCATTTGGTATTTATTATGTCTTTTATTGAATGACAGTAGATTATAATAATCTGTTTTATTGAGATACTTTGGGATTAACAGGGTCCATATATTTGTCATCTCATTTGTTCCTGTTCTCCAGGCAAAATAATCCCTAAAATCTCACAGATAAATATATTATGTTTGAGTTTTTAAATTGCAGTGAAAATAAAAATCCAGAACATACTTGGTTATTCAAAAACTATTTTTACACCTAAATAAAATAACATGGGTTCTTATAATCTTCTTACATTTGTTCTTTTTCTCCAATTCTGACTTTCTATTTTTCATTTCCCAAATTATTATATATGATCTTCTTGTTTTCTTCCTTAAATCCCTAGTGGAAAGAAATAGAACTATCAATCAATTATTTAATTAATCAATATATTAGCCAGGCAAACTAAAATCAAATATAAGCTTACTGTTCCTCCTCTTTTATCCTCAAAGAAGATAGAAAATATATGGTTGCAGTCTTCTCAGTGTTTTGTGTATAATTAAATAATTTTATGTAATAGTCTCCCTTACCCACAATTTTGCTTTCCATGGTCAACTTTAGTCAGAAAGTATTAAATGGAAAATTCCAAAATTTAACAACTCATACGCTTTAAATTGCACCTCATTCTGAGCAGTATGACAGAATCTCCTTTGTCCCACCTGGGACACATATCGTCCCTTTGTCCAGAGTATTCACCCTGTATGTGCCAGTAGCCCTTGGTCACTCAGGAGCCATCTCAACTGTCAGGTTGACTGTTGCGGTGTCCAGTGCTCATATTCCAGTCACTCTTATTTCCTTGACAGTGACCACAAAGGGCAAGAGGCGCAATGCTGGCCTGTTGTCATGATTGTTCCATTTTATTATTGTTGTCATTAATCTCTTACTGTACCTCATTTATAAATTAAGCTTTATCATAGGGATATAGGAAAAACATAGTCTAGGGTTTGACACTAAGCACAGTTTTAGGCACCCACTGGAGGATAAGGTGGGACTACTATATCGCCCTGTGATGACATTTCAAAGTCAGATTGCTCTCACAAAAACAACTTATTCATTATATATACTGTAGATAAATCAATTCATTATAAAATATCATATTTCATTAATTACAAGACATAATTTTAACTAGCTAAAATTTGAGCACATTTTACAATCAGCATGATAAGAAAGCATTCTGTCACATTGTAGTTTAATTGGCAGCCTTTTTTCTTCCAAAGTATTTCATACGATAATGATGAATCTTACAATCAATGATGTCTTGGATTTGATAACACATGATACTATAATTGACTGTCTTCATTTACCCGAAGAATTTCATTTAAGTCTATTGGGGGTGGGGGGCAGGTCACCATCTCTTAAGAAAACTAGGTTTGGTGTAAAGATTACCTTTTGCAAACCTAAGTTTCTTTTGGTATTATAACAATTACTTCCTAGCGCATCTTATAAAATCAGATCATCATTATTATCCTTCTTAACTCAGAGCACCCTTAGGTGAACAACTCCACCCATCATTTTCATGTTCTTTTGTGTGTACAAAAATATTCAATGTGTCATTTAGATATTAGCAATTTATTTTTAAGGTTTAGAAGAAACTTATGTTTCATTAAAAGCAAAAATATTGTGATGTTGAGAACCTTATGTGTGAAACTATTTGTATTAATCTCAAGAATTCAGCTTACTCTAAATCTCTTCGGTATGTTTCTGTGCTGATTTAGTGTCTTGTTTAAAGATTAATGTTACGGGGTAATTTACTGCAGCTTCACAGATGGTATTTGAATCTTTGCAAATGGGCTTTGGAATCCTATATACAACTCCATATAATCTCGGGTTAACATCAGTGTAAATGTTGAACTTAAAACAGTTCTAAAAGTCCATAATAGTAATTTCATTATCCCTTTCTAAAAACCATAAATTTTGAGTGGATTTCATGAACTAAGTATTTTTACTTCACTAGCGTGGTTAAGGTATAACCAAGATCCTTGTATTTGAAATCACCAGCCCGTATGTGTTGAAAATAAACATTAAAAAAAATCAGATAAATTACCTTCTTTTAAACCATTCTAAGGTTCTAGTTACAGGAGAAGTTACTGTTCTACTTTTATAGCTTCCTTTATGAAATGCTTTGTAGAATCCACAAACACACATTGCTTTTGCTATCTTTCCTTTGATGTCTATAAAAGACCTGTTCAAAACTGGAGGTAAGTGCTGCTAACAGGCACAACAGAATTTGGCTAAAGTTATCCGAAGCTATTAGAGATAACCTTTCTGTACATCTTTTGGAAGAAAAATTGGTGCCAACAATACCGTTAAGCTGTAATTAGTGTAACTAACAAGTATGAAAGCACAGACCAGAGGGCGCTCTCAGGAATTTAAAGGTGTTAGCAGGTTAAGGTTGTAAGGCGTTCTGCACAGCTTAATCTGCTGCCATAGCTGGGGAGATTTGTTGAAACCATCAGTGCCCTCTCACCCTAAGGTGTTGCTCTCATAATTTGTTGCTCACATACCAAATTCCTCCTTCCTGTCTGCTGAGATGGCTTTGGGAATGGCAATTTCATTTTGAAGTTCTTGTCACAAATGCTTGCAGACTTTTAACCTGTTAATATAGATAAGAGGTTATGTTTAATTTGCTTTAATGTGCTTGCCCTACCAACCTTATACTATATTGAAACTGTCATTTCATTATATTCACAGAATATGATTTATTGAGGATATTCAACATGTATTTTAAGAGGGATACTTAAAATCTAACTATTAAGTTTGGTGTTGTGTACCTGATTCTAATGCAAACTGAATATGCTACTTTTTATGGGCTAATTCTTCAAATTTAATTGCCCCCGAGTGGCCACCAAAGCATTTTGTGTATGTTTACAGTCAATTCTAATACACTCCAAAGATAAGACTGTAAGAGAGAAACCTTATGTTCTCATGCCATCGGTGACCCCTCTGCTGCTACTTGCCTTTGGCTTCTCCCTCATCTCCCTGTGCGGAGCAAGGGGGATGCCATGAAACTTTAGTCATGGTTTCTTTTCCCATTAAAGCCGTACATGTAAGATTGTTTCTGTAGTTTCTTTCTACCTAGCAGAACTACAGAGGTTTTTTGGTTTTTTTCTTTTAAAGTAACAAGCAGCTAGATAGCACTATTAAGAAAGAGTCAAATGGAAACTCATTTTCTCTTTTAACTTTTTATATTGCTACTCTTGTCTCAGGCTGTCATTGCTATCATATGTATTATAATTTTTTAAAAATGCAGAGTATTTATTGTTCATAAGTTAAGTTAGGGCAATTCCTAATAACTAAACAAAGTTTTGTTTGTTTTTTAGAGGCAAAGTCTAGCTCTGTTGCCTAGGCTACAGTGCAGTGGCCCAATCACACTCAGTAGAACCTCAAGCTGAGCTTAAGCAGTCCTTCTGGCTCAGCCTCCTTTAAGCACACACTAGCACATTGGGCTAATTGTGTATGTGTGGACGTTGTCTTACTATGTTACTCAGGCTGGTCTCGAATGCCTGAGCTTAAGCAGTCCTCCTACCTTGACTTCCTAAAGTGATAGGAATACAGGCATGAGCCACTGTGCAAGGCCCCAACAATTAAACAAAATTTTAAGATGAGAAGCATCAAACCACACAACCCCAAAAGAAAAGAAAATATATTTAAACTTCTGATTATCCTAGATAACTGGAAATGTGAACATTTAGATATTTGAAGAACATAGACTTAAACATAGTTCTCATTTCAGTACCATAAGACCTAGTTAAGATATATTCTTCACTCGAGTCCTTTGTCTCAGTTTTACATTCATGTGCCACTGGTGGTTCGTGGGCAAACCATTTTTATTTTAATAGTTATTTGCTTATTCTAATGTGTATTAGAAAAAGCTATGATTAACACATGAAACCCATTTAATAGATATTATTGTTTATGACTAGACCAATAAAGAAAGTTAGTTGACATAAAAAAAGTGCTGAGCATTTTAATAGTGCTGGTAATTTGTGCATAAGGTATAAAATTCGTAAAAGTGTTCACAGCTGACGGAAGTTAGGGAACCAAGGCTCCGACTAAATGTGAATTCCCATGATTTTCCTTCTACCCAAGAACTCAAAGAGGCTCTTGTCCCTTTATTTCTACATATTATTGGTCATGTTATATTTAATTCCATGTGGCATTTTGGTCTTTTGTTTCCAAAACAGGTTTCCAAAACTTCAGTCTTGGACTAGACAATCTCTAAAGCTCCTTCCTATGAATTCTTAGCTGCCTGCCACATTCTCAGCCAGTAAGTTCCCGTAGGTTCCTGCTCTGTAGAACGTTACTGACACCTGGCAGAGTAACAAACCAGCGTCATCTCTGCTGCGTGCTCTCACTGGTGGAGTCATGCTACAACGACACATGCAAGAATGTTTCTGCATATCCGTGCACTTACTTTAGCAAGTGATTTTAGTTACTTTATCAAAGATGTAGAACTTTTTAAAAATAAAGAGAGGACCAATCTTCTTAAATTTAAACTTCACACACACCCCAACCTTTTTATCATGCTAGGATTTTCTAAGCAGTGACACGAAGGACAATATTGGGAAGTCTTATTTTTTTTTCCTCCCATGCTATCTTACGATTAAGTATGAGAGTAAGATATCAAAGCTGAACTGATTTCAAAGCTGTAACACTTATGTTTTCCAGCTATCACTGTACCCAGTCGCTTCACCCTAACAGCAATACATATCACAGGACTGTCAGTTCCACCCCATTTCCTGTCTCCCCCTTTCCCAAAAGTATCGAATTAAAAACTACCTGTTCAGTGAATCTTAAAGTTAAACCAATCTAGGGAGTTAGCATGTTTATTTAATATTAAGATTTTACCAATGAAGTAGACCAGAATTTTGTTTATCCACTTTTTCCACAGTTATGCCTTTTACCACAAGGCCAATTAACAGTAAATATAGTATTTTTTTTAATTTCAAAAGTGTAATATACACATGTAGGTAATATTGCACCTGCATCTACCACCTTAGTTAGGTATCACAAAATGAAAAATAAAATGGCAAGTTTGGTATTTGGCCCTATAAATCAATGAAGTAAAAAGGAGGAAGTTCAAAATATGAATTGTCCTTCATAAATGCCTGAAATGTAAGTCTTTAACACATATATCTCATGGATATATAATTTTCTTTCTCTATGAAAGTTAAAAATATTGGGGTTGGGTATGGTGACTCAGGCCTGTAATTCTAGCACTTTGGGAGGCCAAAGTGGGAGGATTACTTGAGGTTAGGAGTTAAGACCAGCCTGGGCAACATAGCAAGACACCATCTCTACAAAAAGTAAGAAAAAATTAGCTGAGTCTGGCAACATGCACATGTGCCTATCGTCCTAGCAACCTGAAGGCCCAAGCCCAGAGACTAAGATTGCAGTGAGCTATCATGATGCCACTGAATTCTAGCCTGGAGACAAAAGCAAGAACTTGTCTTAAAAACAAAAAAAGAAAGAAAAAAAAAAAGAAAGTTAAAATAATATGTGAACTTGTCCTACACTTTTAACCAAGTAGCTACCTTCTTACAAGGTACTAAAATATTATGTAGGCCAGTTTCTTGAGAAACTGTAGCACCAGTTGAAGATTATCATTTTTTCTTTCAATATCCAGTTCAAATTTTTAAATTATTGAATTATTTGGTATAACTGTTGGTAAATATTTAGTACCAGTGGGGAAACCATCTCTTTAGATCTAGTAGATAGCATCCAGGTCTTAAAAATATTGGACCAAATGAACTCATAGGAGACTTAATGATGTGGCTGTTCTCAACCCCGACCGTAGATGAGATTCTGAGTAGAAACTGTGACCAGGTGAGGGGCTCTTCTACAAATAGAACTTTACCCTGCCAGTGAGAACAATGGAACCTAAATATTGTACCCTCATATTAGTTTGAATAAAGTTAAAAAATATAAAATAGAGAGAAATTATGACCAAGACCTTGTGGATTATGGAAACTAAATAAGCTCATATGATGGCTGAGTAGTTTTAGGAAATGGCATGGCTGAGTTACAGATGAGCGAGCTTTCCCTCCTTGGAAGTGGTCAGATGAAAGCTCAAGGACTTGTTTTCAAGAATTTGATAGAGAGAATTTTATGTTCAAGAATCTTTAATATCTACTTCAAGCATAGGGTTCTGTGTTTCCAAGATGAAAGGATATAAGGAAATAAAATTGAAGATTACATAATAACAGTAGCACATGCCTGGAGTCTAGTAATCGGGTGAGTTTTACAAAGAACTCATCAGTGGGGTTAATGAAGGGATTTAAAAAGGAAAAGGCATGATGGCCCAAACAGATAAGAGAAAACAATAAAATGGGGCAAAATTTCTTCTGGTGCTAAAGGTTGAATGAGAAAGGAACCTACGCTGAAACGCTTAGAAAAGCAAGCACAGGAAAATGAGAAAGGAAGCTTTGGAAAAGAGTGAGAATCCAAATGAATTTTCAGAGTGTTGAAAATAGAAACCAAAAGGATTTTTTAAATATGTATTATTTAAGGAGAGGGAACAAAATCAGTAGGAAAATGAGAAGTTAAAATTTTAAGCTTTGGAGATAAATTGTAGGTGGATATTTTGAAATGTTCATTTTGACCTAAGCAGTTTCTAAATGAAATAATGATCACAGCAGCTTGTGAGTGAGACAGCCTTTGCACATGTCTTTTAACAGGCAGATAAAAAAACGGAGAATCCAGGAAAAAGAGGACCTAGGAGTCATGTTAAGATGTGATTTTTTAAAAAGTGCATGGAATATATAGTAGAAACAGAAGCAATATGTTGATTGCTAGCGGTGGGAATCTTATTTGTAGGAAATTTGTTAATTGATAGTTCTCCGACTTCTTTTTGAGGACCATAATAATTTCAGAGAACTAGAAAAACACAACATGTGCGAATACAGAAAGATAAGAGCCACTAAACAATGTGTAGCTCTGGCCCAGGTGAACTTTTCTAATCAAGTTAAGTATTAGGTAGGTAGATGATTTCTATGTTCCGAGATTCTCTTTGTAATGCTGTAATTCAGACAGAAGTAAATAAACACTCTGTAGGCAGGAACTCAGGCATCAAATGTTCCATCTTGCCACAGTGGGTTTATTTTTGGCTTATTGCCATGATAGGCATTATTGCAGATAATTTTGTAACGGTTTTATTTTCCTTACATTTTAAGAAATACAAAAGTTATGGAGAAATCTCTTGTATCGGTAGGCAAGAAATGAAAATAGTAGTGATGCTGCAGAGATGAAGTAGTGCTGGGAAAAGCGAAGGCGAGCCCCACTCTGCCGAGTGTGAAGAAATGCTAAGATGTCTAAAGAAGACGTCCAGGAGAGAGCTGTCAGTATGGCCTCAAGCACAGGACCAGGCATCTGCATTAGAGCTGAATCAGTAGGTTTGATTTATTGGCAGTAAAGTGACAGGAAAATCTCATTAACAGACAATTTCCAGTGAAGAACGAAGAGGCACTACCAAAGAGTCTGTAGAGAGATGAGGAAGAAACTAGAAAATATTAAATCCATAAAGGTGGGAAAATAATTTGAATCACAACTTAGCCTAAATTTGGTAACATGTCACGTTTTTCTCTAGGATGAACCATTCCCCAGAAGTAAAATGGGTAGGCTCTTTTTGTGGTGGTATTAGAATAATTAAGCATTTTTCACAAATGTTAAATCTGTCATTTCCTGGGAATAGATTATACACTAAGGGCCATACAACTAGCTGGGGATTACATGTGATTGACTATTAGGGTAGTTGTTTTATGATTTGGTATATATTTTTTTCCAAACTCTGTCATTCTGAGTCTCCTCAATATCCATACAAAAACTTCTTTTTACTATTCTGAGCTGTATTCTATCTTGAAATAAGAATATGAATTACACAAAAATGATTATTTAGAGCAACATTAATATTAAACAAAAAAACATTACATTGTTATTTTATGATGGGGAGTTTATGCTTATCCTCTTTTAAATAATCCATTAATCTAGGGGCAGTGCCTGTGGCTCAGTGGGTGGGGCACCGGCCCCTTATACCAAGAGTGGTAGGTTTGAACCCAGCCCTGGCCAAAATGTAACAAAAAAATAGCTGGGCGTTGTGGCGGGTGCCTGTAGTTCTAACTACTTGGGAGGCTGAGGCAAGAGAATCACCTAAGCCCAGGAGTTGGAGGTTGCTATGAGCTGTGATGCCACAGCACTCTACTGAGGGCAATAGAGTGAGACTCTGTCTCTAAAAAAAGAATCCATTAATCTATGAATGAAATTCATCTTATAAATGATATATTAATAGAAAATTGTTAGGAACAAGTATAATGCGCTGTTTTCTGTAACAGCTTATGCCTTCTATACTGATCAGTGACATGCTTTCCTCAGCTGTCATTATTCCATTTACTGCTGCTTATTGGAATAAAGAGAAATTACCAATGAATTTTCCATACATGTAAGTGGATTCCTCTGTGTATATGTATTGTTTTGCCTTCTTATTTTCTGGGTATGATCCTTTTAAAGTTTCCAAAGCCAATTCTCTCTTGACTCAAAAAAAAAAACAACTGTGACAACAGTTCTGAATCCTTTGGCCGAAGTCCAGCGTCCTAGTTGTTTTGCCACACTCAGTTCCACATGGCTGAGCTGAGAAGGCAGAGGTGGCACCTCTCTCTGCTGACCTATTGGTCGTGACCACTCCTACCTCATTCTTAGCATTTTCATCCTAATCTACTTCCACACATAATGTACTTCCACAGCAGTAAAAGAAGATGTAAAAATCTAGAATCAATTAACCAATGCAGTACCTCAGGATCCACTGGGATTTTTTTTTTTTAGAGTTATAATTTAAAGCATTTTCTCAATAATTACGATCTCATTGTAAGTTTCACATGTGAAAAGAGAAATTAGGAAAAAGTCTCCAAAACCTAAACTAAATATGTATATCAACGTATCACCATAAACAGACAGCATGCATTTCTTCTAAAAAATATATACTACTTCAGCCTTCATCAAGTAAAAAAATATGCCTGCGAATGGCTGATTATACTGTGCATGTTGAATCTGAATGTCAGAAGCCTCCAAATAAATTGTTATTATGGAATAAGGCAGAACTTCAGTTCAGAATTTATATAATTCATTCCATTGTAGATTTTTTTTTCATTGAACAATACGTTTCTCTGCCGTAAATTGTACTGAGTATGAACAGCAGAATCATTTGAGTTTCATTGAAAATATAGGAGAACATCATGTTTCCTGTCCTTTTGTTAAACTTGGCATATTGATTTTTTTTTGCACAGCTTGCAGCACAGAAATGTGATATACAGCTATGGCAAGACAAGCTAACCACATGTGAATTTGTTAAGTACTGCTGGATTAGCAGAAATTGTCTGACTGTGCAAATAGCAAGATCTGACTTCTCTGGGAACTCTTTATGACTTAATTAAAATAACAAGTTTTGATTTTATTGCCCAGAATAAATCATTCGCAAAACTCATTTTCTCTTGATCACTCATTTGTAGGATATTTACATTCATTTTGCTTCTGTATTTCAAGCAAAGTAGTAATAATGTAGAATTTGAACCAAAAGTTAAAAGTCGAGTATAGGAAGGTAAAGTTGTAATAAATGTCACTCATTTTTTTAACAATAGTTTATAAATTTTGTGGAGAACAAGACTCTGTGTTTTCATTTAAATTTACCACTTTTAATATCTTTTTAGTCTTCATGTTTTGTTCCTGTAGACCTAAAGGTGGCAAGATTTGGACTTAACTAATTCTTCTTACTATGTTTAAACATAGTACCTACCTTGTAGAAAGTTCATCTCCACTGTAGGTCTGGTTTGTTCTTTTCCCCACCTTATTAAACCTCCTTATTTTTATTTTTTTCTAATTAATATGAGAGTAGAAGCAATTAGGTTACATTGTTTGCATTTGTTAGGTAAAGTCCAAGTTGTAGTTGAGCCCTTCGCCCAGGAAGTGCGCCATATGAACCTCCTTCTTAAATACATCTCTCACACAGTTCACCCTGTCTGTCCTCAAGAAGTAGGGATGGAGAAAAGAGGAGCGCTCAGCAGCGGGGTTCCTGTGGTTTCTTAGAAATGCTAATCTGTTACCTATCATGTTTGTAAAGTTCTCTGAGTTCTCTGTGAGACAGATAAACCACGGTGGTGTTTTCTGCAAAACAAAACTGACAGTCTTTCTAAAGCTGCAAAGTGTCCATAATATCATATACTCATGAGAATGTTGTCACCTGCCTTTTGTGAAAGTATTTGAAACATCTGAGTGTCTCTAAATGTACATTTCATTTTCTAGAAGCAAAATTTTTCTCTACATTTTCTTACTACTTTTAAATGGGTATTTATCTTATGATATTTCATGCCAAACATGATAGGAACGAGCCTTCTAATATTACCTAGTAAAAGCATAAAGCAGGGGGGAACCTTTTCATGTTGCAAAGCTGCATTAATTCAGCTGTAATCAGATACAGCCACATTCAAGAAAAGTTAGATACACTTAAAATGTACATTTTTGTAAAAATCTAACTATTATATACTTAATTTCAAAAAATGAAAACTATTTGGGGTGGCACCTGTGGCTCAAAGGAGTGGGGTGCTGGCTCCATATACCAGAGGTGGTGGGTTCAAGCCCAGCCCCGGCCAGAAACTGCAAAAAAAAAAAAAAAAAAAAGAAAACTATTGTTAATTTTAAAGTTAACTAACATTTTAGTGACTTGGTTGTGCCTGCTTTTTGTTGGAAAGCATTTGCATATTTGCTTACAACATAGAGGTGCACAGTTTTTTAGTTGACCTCTAGGAGGCTGTCATTTGTGACCTTAAGGACATCTTGATTAGGGTTATGTAGGAGAACGTAGATGCGCAGCAATAAATGGTTGAAAAGCAAAAAAAGCACTTTTCAGACATGTTGCTGAAGGTGTGGGGATTCTACTGCATTTTTACATATTTCAGTTACATCTTTCTCAGCATCAAATAATGACTGCAAAATGTCATCTGCTGAGAGCTCCGTCAATTCCACCTGCAGTGCTTTAGGTGCCTTGGTGACATCACCTAGGTAAGGCTGCAATGTTAATTTTGTTTTGTTTTTTGTTTGTTTTGAGAGAGTCTCACTATGTTTTCCTAGTCCTTGGTAGAGTTCGGTGGCATCATAGCTCACAGCAACCTCAAACTCTTGGGCTTAAGCGATTCTCTTGCCTCAGCCTCCCAAATAGCTGGGACTATAGGCACCTGCCACATCACCCGGCTTTTTTTTTTTTGGTTTCAGTTGTCATTGTTGTTTAGCAGGCCCAGGCCAGGTTGGAACCCGCCAGCCTCAGTGTGGCAGTGCCCTACCCACTAAGCTAAAGGCACCACCTGCAATGCTAATTTGAGTGTGAGGTCATGAATCAAGAGTCAGTGAACCTTTCAGTGTATTCTCCAACTGACAAGTCCATAACCGCTGCATAGTCTTCAGTCTTCAAATGATTTGCATACATCATCCTCTTATTAATGACTTTTGCAAGCTGGGGAAAATGTTCATCCAAAATTTTCTTTTGAAGAAGTGTTTTGAAAAGAAATAGCTTTGTCAACATTCTTGGAATTTTTTTGCCACATATCATTTATAGACTTAGTTATGCCTTGCAAAGAAACATTTAAGTCATTTTCATTTGACATGATATCACACAGAAATACTACATTTCTATAGAAATCTTCTTTAAATAATTCACATTGCTGATTCTGTTCTTCCCAAAATTTAACTATCTATTCTTGCAGAGACAAAACTTTGGCTAATACCTGTCCCAGCGATACCAAATGATACAGCAAACCCTCACTGAATACCTCATCTTTCAATGTTAGCCTGGTAGAAACTGAGGAGGCTGTCTTGCATTTGCAGAAATATAGTTTAACAATACTATGCCGTAGCTTGTATACATGGGGAAAAAGGGAAGGTAAGATGATTTGCTTGTTTTCTGATGCTGCAATTAAAGAAATACAGTGCTCACAGGATTATAACTCTCATAAGGACCACACATGTTTTGAAAAGAGATAGCTTTTTTATCTCTTGATAACAATACAGCGTGTTGCAAATTATTACTTAAAATAGTAGCATTAGCACAGCATCTCTATCTAGTAGAACTTTCCTATCTGTGCAATAACCTTCATGTTTTCCTGTCATGGAAGGTGCACCATCTGTACATATCCTCATGAAATTTACCAAATTCAGCTCAGTTTTACCACATTTATCTTGAAAGTTGTTGAAGATACCTATTCTCTGTGTTCTGTTGTCAAGAATGCCCAACGTGAAAATTTCTTTCTAGCAAAGAAAATCTTCTGTTACATCCTGAATAAAGTATAAAACCTGTGCTGAGTCAGTAGGATTAGTTGATTAAACCAAAGTGATTGAATAATATGTATTTCCTTTTGAGATATTGCATAAAGTTGTTCTATTAAGTTCAAGGCTAGTTCATGCTAGCCATCAGTTATGGTTATCCTTCAAAGAAGCAGTTGTTTGTACTTTGAAATATTATTGGGGTCTAAGCATCCTACAATTTCAGCGGTACATTCTTTCACAATTTCTACATCACTGAATAACTTCCCTTTTTCCCCATGTATACAAGCTTCTTTATAAGTTGCTTCAGTGACATTATTTCCAGGTCTTTGCTTTGCTTTTCATCTTTCAACTTTTGCAATACAAACTTCCATGCTTCTCCCTCTAATTTAAAACATCTGTGTGTTCCTTATGAGTGTTATAATGCTGTGAGCACTGTATTTCTTTAATGTTGCAATTGCAGCATCAGAAAGCAAGCAAATCATTTTACCTTTAGTAGAAACAAGATAATACCAGGTATTGTAATTCCCAATGCTCATTGCAAAGTCTGTTTTCACCTTAGTGTTCTCTTGTTCTTCTTTGACATGGTGGGCTATTAAGTAGACAGAATTAAAAAATTCTTTTGAGCTGTGCAAGTATTCACAAATTTCCACTTCAGAAGGAAACACAGTGCACCATTGTCAAAAGCTGATAGCAGACTGGCATGCTTGACTTCCCACAAATTCTCATCAACCAGTCAGGTGAGGAAAGTTAGAATTAAATCATGCAGCCATCAATGTAGTCCTTATTGTTCACTAATGTACTAGCCAGTCAATCTTGGAGGCTTATTTTGATGAAACTTATTTTAATTCTTTGGTATGTTAAATACATTCATTTAAAAAATAAAATTAAAATATAAAAGCTGAACAAAAATATATTAATTTTTTTATTATTACAGAACTGTAATTAAGTATTTAAAATACCAAAGAGTTAAAATAATAATCCTCCAAGATTGACAAATAAAAATATTTGTTCTGTAAAATTTGGGTTCAGGCTAGGGGTTTCCCTCACTTGGCATAAAACAGGAGCTGTTCCGCTAGTAAAAAAGAAGGGAAAGGTCAGAGCAAAGAAGAAAGTGCTACTGGCTTGTGTTAAGTGACACTGTGCCCTGCTTGTCTAACTTGATTACACAGATCCCGTGAAGCCTGAGGTAAAGCTGCTTTTAGCTATAATCAGCTCCTTAACCTTTTGAGAACTAATGTAAACACTACCTACCACTGGTTAATTATGTTGCGCTGTTACACACTACAAAGTGCAAAGGTAAAAGTGTGGAACTACAGTTACATGTGAGGACAGAATTTAACAAGATGACTTCAGGGGACTGCAGCAGAATGCAGTTGTATATTTGTGAAAGAAAGGGATTTATGGTGTTTTTTAAATTTTTTAGCATAGTTTTTGCTTAAGTTCTCTCTATTAAGTGCTGAACACTCATGTACTACTTTTTCCTTTTTGCTGTGCTCAACATTTGTACTTTTCTCTAGAATCCTCTTTTGATTATCTATACATTTTAAAAATACAAGTGTATTCATAGATTTCTTTCATTTTTACAGTAAACAAAAGTGATTGTCATATTCATATAAGTAGAATAAAATCCTCTTGGTTCACTTTTACAGACTATAAAAAATTCACTATGGAAAGAATGGAATTTTTTACACCTAAATGGAACATTGTAGTTATATAGGCAAGAACCTAACTTTTTGATTTAAAACAGGAGCTCTCGATGCAGGAATCTGATGTGCCATAAGGGAAATTAATATGTTAGATGACTTTACTGTCTGTAGTTGGTGTAACTCTGGTACAGTGATATGACTAATGGAGTAGAGAACCATAAAGATTAAATAATGTACTCATCAAGGCTGTCTCTACAAAGTTCTAGTTGGTGGGAAAGCTCCAGTAGGAATATTCTCCTGAGTGAGAGTTGCAGGTGGCCAGGAGAATGTATGGAACCATAAGCCTAACCCACATTGGTAGGCCTCAGTACCAGCAATTTCACCTGAGATTTCATGCCCTGTAAAAATTCTGAAGGACAGAATCTTAATGCTCTCCAGTGACACATAAACAGTCACCTGTGTGGAATTAACTTAAAATGAGGGTGAGGGAAAGGGTCAAACTAAAGATTAACTTTAATTTTTTAAATGTAAGGTCAGTTTCTCATAAAAAACACGAATATGCCACCTAGCTCATATGCAATGCAGTTTATGCTATAGCAACAATGAGCTTAAATATTGCAGGTAAACAAGTGGGTTGGGGGGGTGTCATGAGCCTTTCAGAGTCTCTGAGGTGGTGAGGCGCATTCACTGAGTGGCATGACCAGCCCCTTTGGCCAAATTTGGACATGCAGTAACTAAAGCTGACCTTGTTAATAAATAACTTAAACTCATTAACATAAGTGCCACACTAAATGGAAGTCAGATAGGTTTTGTAGCTACATATGATAACTACGGTACAACAGTGAAAAATAATCATGAGGCGGAATCAACAGATAAACTCTGGCAAAATGAATAATCAGAGTAGATCAACTCCCCCAAGGAACGACAAGGTAGATACAGCACAAAATCCCTTGCATAAGCAAATGGCTGAGATATCAGAAGTTGAATTCAGAATCTGGATAGCAACTAAGATCAGCGCAGTGGAGGAAAAGATGGAATTAGAATTTCAAGCAGTAATCCGAAAGATGACCCAAAAGACGTCTCAAGAACTGAACGAATTCAAAGACAAAATGACCAAAGATTTTGACACATTGAGACAAGAAGTTGTAGCCCTCAAAGATCTGAGAAATA
>CAUYON010182600.1:0-23701 GCA_963573935.1 Arctocebus calabarensis | reverse complement strand
CTCAGGGCTCGGCGCCTGTGGCTCAACGGGCTAAGGCGCCAGCCACGTACACCCACCCATTTGGTGGGTTCAAATCCAGCCTGGGCCCGCCAAACAACAATGGCAGCTGCAACCAAAAAATGACCGGGCATTGTGGCGGGCGCCTGTAGTCCCAGCTACTTGGGAGGCGGAGGCAAGAGACTCGCGTGACCCCAGGAATTGGAGGTTGCTGTGAGCTGTGATGCCACGGCACTCTATCCAGGGTGACAGCTTGAGGCTCTGTTTCAAAAAAAGAAAAACTGGGGCAATGCCTGTGGCTCAGTGAGTAGGGCACCGGCCCCATATACCGAAGGTTGCAGGTTCAAACCCGACCTCAGCTGAACTGCAAAAAAAAAGAAAAACCTGCTTGAGGGCCTGGTGCTGTGGCTCACATCTGTAATCCTAGCGTTCTGGGAGGCCAATATGGGTGGATTACTTGAGCTCATGAGTTCAAGAGCAAGACCCCTTCTTTAAAAAATAGCTGAGCGTTGTTGCAGTTGCCTATAGTCCCAGCTACTCAGGAGGCAGAGACAGGAGGACTGCTTTAGCCACAGAGTCTGAGGTTGCTGTAAGCTGTGATGCCACAGCATTCTACTGAGGGTGACAAAGTGAGACTTTGTCTCAAAAAAAATTATTTTACCTGCTTGAAAACTAGACTTGAGGAAAAGTTGAAAACAAAACAAAAAGGTGGTGAAGTAGCCTGTGTTTTGTCCTCTTCTTTCTCCACCCCTCTACATCATCTAACACTCCCTCAGCCTACTTTCTGAACCTCTTCTTCCCATCCTGTCTCCTTAGTAGGATCTTCTGCCTGTCTTTGAAACATTTAGGTCCATTCTGAGTACATTTTTGTGAAGGGTCTATGTTTAAAGTGATTTTTTTGCATGTAAATGTCCAGTTGTTGAAAAGACTATCTTTGCTCTTTTGTCAAACATACAGTTGACTATGTGTGTTGATTTCTGGGTTCTCAATTCTGTTCTCTGTTTTTATTTTGTCAATACCATACTGTCGTGATTACTAATAGCTTCATAGTAAGTTTTGAAGTCAGGTAGTGTCAAGACTTTGTCAATAATGAGTTGGATAGATATTCTGGGTCTTTTTCCTCTCCATGTAAACTTTATTTTTTATTATTTTAGTTTATTTTATGTTTTTGAGACAGAGGCTCAAGCTGCCTCCCTGGATTGAGTGCAATGGCAGCATAACTCACAGCAACCTCGAATTCAGGCTCAAGCCATCCTCTTGCCTCAGTTTTTCTACCTTTTTTTTTTTTTTTTTGAGACAGAGTACAAAAATGTACATTCTTGGCATTTTTATCTACTCACCCTGGCAATGGAGGCCCATTTGCCATCTATGGTGAATGCATCCTGCTTTGTAAACTTACCTACTTTGGTGAATGCATCCTGCTTTGTAAACTTTCTTACTTTATAAGTTGATCTTTCTTTTCCTCAATAAACTTTGTTTCATGGTTACCTTAAAAAAAAAGTCATTTGTTCCAATCCTAATACATGTCTTCTTCAGAAATTATTCCATCCCACAGTTCTGTTGATTTATCTGCTTGAGGGCCAGGTGCTGTGGCTCTTAGTGGCCTTCGGTAGAGTGTCATGGCGTCACAGCTCACAGCAACCTCTAAGTCTTGGGCTCAAGGAATTGAGTTCTCTTGCCTCAGCCTTCCAAGTAGCTGGGACTATAGGCGCCCGCCACAATGCCCAACTATTTTTTGTTGCAGTTGTTGTTTAGCAGGCCCTGGCCGGGTTTGAACGCGCCAGTCCCAGTGTATGTGGCTGGATCCCTAACCACTGAGCTACAGGGTGTCGAGCCTCCATATAAACTTTAAAATCAGTTTGTCAATATCCACAAAATAATGTGCTGGGATTTTGATTGGGATTGCATTGAGTCTATAGATGTTGTATTGATTTTGATTGGGATTGCATTGAGTCTATAGATGTTGTATTGAGGCTGTGCTAATTAGAAGTTATAATTCCAATCCCATAACATCCCATAACATTTTCAAATGTTAATATGGCCTTTTTTACTTAGTTTGAATTCCATATTGCGCATTCCTGTACCACGACACATATTTTTTAGACTTTTTCAATAAATCAAACAGATAAGCCTCTAGACACCATGATGACGACAAATATTTCACCAATCTTATTTTTTCAGAATGATTTTATTATTTTTGTAAAAATGATAGGTTCTTATAAAGAACTGAAGACAGTTTGGGCTATCTTATGAAAGCCTTCCCCCAGAGATAACCACTAATATTAGGTGAACAATGTTCTAGGCACCTCTAGGATATTTCTAACAGGAAGTCTATATAGAAATGCTTTTATTATGGCTTGATGCCTGTGGTTCAGCAGCTAGGGTGCCAGCCACATACACTGGGGCTAGTGGGTTCAAACCAGGCCAGGGCCTGCCAAACAACGGCAACTACAACAAAAAAATAGGCCCCTGTAGTGGTGGTGGGTGCCTGTAGTCCCAAGTGTTTGGGAGGCTGAGGCAAGAGAATCGCTTAAGCCTAAGAGTTTGGGGTTGCTGTGAGCTGTGACGCCATTGCACTCTACCCAGGGCAACAAAGTGAGACTCTGTCTCTAAATTTAAAAAAAAAAAAATGCTTTTATTAGGCTCGGTGCCTGTGGCTCAACGGGATAAGGCGCCAGTCACATACACCTGAGCTGGCGGGTTCAAATCCAGCCCGGGCCCGCCAAACAACAATGACGGCTGCAACCAAAAAATGGCTGGGCGTTGTGGCGGGCACCTGTAGTCACGGAGGCAGGAGACTCGCTTGAGCCCAGGAATTGGAGGTTGCTGTGAGCTGTGATGCCACAGCACTCTACCCAGGGTGACAGCTTGAGGCTCTGTCTCAAAAAAAAAAAAAAAATGCTTTTATTAAAATGGGACCAGAAGTACTATTTGAAAAACAAAATTTCTAAATCTAATTTTACATGAATCTAACAGAAGGGAAAAAGCTGCGTAGGCGTTTCTTCCCTACCAAAAAATACTAGTTCCTAAAAGGTTTCTCTCAAGTTAAAGAGTATGAAAAACATCAAGAAATGAGACTTTCTCTTAATAAGGTTTCCTTTTTAGATGACATGGTTCCAGGGTCTGAAGATGAGGAAATAGCTTACTCTTTCATTTCAGTTTGTATTTATTATCCCTGCACTGGCTGATACTGTTCTGAAACCCTAATTCTAACAACTAGTTAGCCTTCGTTTTTTTTTTTTTTTAATTATTAGCAATACTTATTTATTTTTATTGTTATTTATTTATTTATTTATTTATTTATTTATTTCAGTTTTTGGCCGGGGGTGGGTTTGAACCCACCACCTCTGGCACATGGGGCCGGCGCCCCACCCCTCTGAGCCACAGGTGCCGCCCTAGCCTTCGTTTTATACTTAAACTTATTTTGTGGCTCATCACCAATACTCTTGGCAGTCCTGAGTTGTTTTTAAACTCTTAATTGGTTGAATTACTTCATTAAGTATGATTCAAGGATGGCTCACGAATGCTGTAGTTTTTCTGTGTTTGAGAAACTTTCTGTTGGTCTTTATACGTGAACACACCTTGGCTGAGGAAAATATTCTTGCATCACACTTTGTTTTACTCAGAATTTGGAGACACTTCTCCATTATTATCTGGCATAGACTGTTGGTAGAGATAAGACTGGAGCTAGTCAAAAACCCCCCCTTTAGAGGTCATGTTGCCTTTTCTTTCTTTTAATCTATATGCCTGAAGAACTCTTTCTTTACCAGTTTTTCCTGGCATGATCTTTAGTTGTAGTTCCATTCTCTATTCTAGGGAAGATCTCTTTACTTATGGATATTTCTTATTTTCTACATGTTGGGTTCTTTCTTTTAGATTCTATAGTTATTCTTTTGTTCCATTGTCATGATCTCTTGGAGCTATTGTCTTCTCTCTTTTTAATGGTTATCTTTTTTCTCCATGTTCACCATGACTATCTCAGGCCTTCCCTCTACAGTTGACCCTTGAGCACATGGGTTTGAACTGCGCAGGGCTACTTACATGTGGATTATTTTTTCAATAAATACAATTGGCCCTTGACATCCACTGGTTCCATATCCTCAACCAAAGGCAACTTGAAAATACAGTATTAGTGGGATGCAAACCCGCGGATACAGAGAGTCAGCTTTGTATACTCAGGTTCTGCGGGGTTTACCACAACACCTCAGTCTGCTCATGCTTGGATTTTGGTATTCGTGGGGGATCCTGGAGGCCGTCCCCTCAGATGCTGAGGTAGGACTGTATATAGATTTGTTTTTCAGCTGTATCTGTTCAGTCTCTTGCTATTTCTCATGCAGTTTTGTAAAAGCACTCTCAGTGTGTTTCCTTTTTATTTCACTGTTTCATCTTTGAGTGCTTACTTTCTTAAATTCATATTGTCATTAAATTTTTCTATCGCTTAGAATACTACAGGGAATTTTTTTTCTGTTCTTTAGATTACATTTTCTTCTTAACATGGGTTTCATCGATCACATGCATGTTCCTTTCATTTTTTTCTTTCATATGTTTGTGTATCTACTATGTCATTTATTTATTTATCTTATTATTACATTGTAGAGATAGGATCTCACTCTCACCCAGGCTGAAGTGCAGTGGCACGATCATAGCTCACTGTAATCTCCCAACTGCTCCTGCCTCAGCCACATGCCACCACACCTAACTAATTTATTTTTGTAGAGACGGGGTCTTGCTATGTTGCTCAGACTCAAGAGAACCTCCTACCTCAGCCTCCCCAAATGCTGGGATTATAGGAGTGAGCCACCATGCCCAGCCATCCTTCTGTGTAATCGGGGTACATTCTCAATCCTAACAGCATCTGTTCCCACCACTCAGATTTGACAATTGTTAACATTTTACCATATTTTAACAGTATTGATTTACATACCCCTTTCAGGTTCTTCCGTAAGACCTATCTTTGTTCTTTTATAACTGAGAAGTCTTTTCAGCAGATAAACAACCGAGACACTTTGTCCTTTCCTTCCTGACCTTGAGTCAACTTTCCCTTTCTTTATCCTAATCGGAACCTAGTATTTTCTTAAAACACCTACTATTTTCTATCTTTTCTTGTTTAAAAGAAAAAGAAAAAATACTAAGAAAAAGTACTGGGGAGAAGGAGGGGAAGGGGAAAGGGTAGGGTGATTGGCAAGCCCTCCAAGTGTGCACAATGTGCACCCCACAGTGTTGGGGTGTACAGCATACCCCCTGAGTGAAAGATTCAACTACAACTTGAACTTTAACTTTGAAGTGAAAACAATGTAGCCTAATTCATTTGTACCCTCATGTCAATCAGAAATATAAATAAATAAATAAATGTAAAATTAATAAAAAAAAATTTGTGTGTGTAACAAAAACTCTGAAGACAATCTGGAAACACTTAATAAGCTCAAATATTTAAGAAAAAAAAGCCACTGAAAATCAAGTTAGCAAAAACCGAGTGAAAAATACAACATTAATCTAAAAGCCAATTTGATAACCCCTTCCTTCCCAGCCACACAAGCACATACCCACACACAGGGCCACCTTGCCCCTCAGAAGCCCACCTACCAAAGTGGAGAACTGGAGACTTAGGGACCATAGGCTTCAGTACAAATCCTAGCTCTGGCTTACTAGGAGAGTGACTTGTGACTTTGGAGAGTTCTAATGACCCCTCTGGTCCTTGGTTTCCTCATCTATAAACCAGCACGGCTAATGCCATCTCGTGGGGTCAACACAGACATACCTGGACCTGTGTGAAGTGCTTGGCTCTGTCCCAGAGCAGAGCAGGGACTTGATGCATGATGTTACCTTCCCTCTTTTCATTAGCCCACCTCCCCTCCCAGGGTTGCTTCTGCCTGTGGACAGGCCTCTTCCATCCCGTAGAGCCATTGTTTTTTTGCTTTTTTTTTTTTTTAAGAGACAAGAGTCTCACTTTATTGCCCTTGGTTGAGTGCCGTGGCGTCACACAGCTCACAGCAACCTCCAACTCCTGGGCTTAGGCAATTCTCTGGTTTCAGCCTTCTGAGTAGCTGGGACCACAAGCACCCCCACTCCTGGCTATTTTTTGGTTGTTTTTGTTGCAGTTTGGCTGGGGCTGGGTTCAAACCCGCCACCCTCGGTATATGGGGTTGGCACCCTACCCACTGAGCCACAGGCGACGCCCCCCTAGAGCCAATTATGACATCACCAATGGCAGAGCTACACCAGACCCAAAAGATTCTCTGACCACCCTTCTATTTTTATGAATAGGTGAGGAAGCTGAGGCTTGGAGCCAGTGGGTTGATCTGGAATAGAATCCATCTAGTGCTCTGACATTTGTGGAAATTTTGTCTGCTTGCCTGCCACTCTATGGTTCTCTCTTTGGCTCCCATAAGCCTAATCCCATACTGATCCCTCTATAAAAATCACCCAAAGGATGTTCTAGTCTCCTCACAGCCAGCCCTGCGCCGAGCTCAACTCTCAGCCTCTTGCTGAGTCCCAGCATTGAATGAGCTCCTTCACCTCTGTCTGGCCTGGGTTTGCGGGATAAGAACAAAGCTCCTTTCCAGTTGAACCCAGGCCTACTTTCTTCTAGGGGCAGGGCCCTGCAGCTTTCTCTGGGCTCCAGTCCCCTCAGTCAGCCCATGTGAGCAGAGGCGGCCACATTCTCCCTCTACCAACACAGATCCCTTCCTGGGTGAGGATAAAACTGTGAGGATGCACAACCCCAGCTCATGCTCGGGCCCCAGAGACACCGTCCTGATCCAGAAGGTGCATCTTGGCTCCCAGCCACCCAGAACACTCAATGCCCAGCATATCTCCCCCCTGCCAGTTCCCAGGCACCCCAAGTCCAGGGCTAGGTAAAGTTGCCCGTCCACATGTCTGCTTTGGACCTGAGGCTTGCACAGAGGAGTATAATCCCAGCCCCCTGAGATTTTATAATCTTATTAGGGAGATACAGGAATACATGTGAGGCAAATGTTAAGAACTAAACATTGGGAGGTAAGATGCTCTTTAAGAATTAAACCATAGGGGGCAGAGCCTATGGCTCAAGGAGTAGGACATCGGTCCCATATACTGGAGGTGGTGGGTTCAAACCTGGCCCTGGGCTCAGCACCTGTGGCTCAATGGGCTAAGGCGCCAGCCACATACACTTGAGCTGGCAGGTTTGAATCTAGCCCGGGCCCGCCAAACAACAATGATGGCTGCAACCAAAAAATGGCTGGGCATTGTGGCGGGCACCTATAGTCCCTGCTACTTGGGAGGCAGAGGCAAGAGACTTGCTTGAGCCCAGGAGTTGGAGGTTGCTGTGAGCTGTGATGCCACTGCACTCTCTCCAGGGTGACAGCTTGAGGCTCTGTATCAAAAAAAAAATAAATAAATAAACCTGGCCCTGGTCAAAAACTGCAAAAAAAAAAAAGAAAAGAAAGAAAAATGGAATCTAATACGGCAATCTGGAGATAACCACTGTTCTAAATAAGACACACATATTGGGCGGTGCTGGTGACTCAGTGAGTAGGAAGCCCAGGCCGGGCCAGTGCTGAGGTTGCTCTTCCTCCTCCCAGCCCCTTTCCAAGCCATCTGGAAGCCAGGCACCCCCAACTCCTCACTCCTGGGAAACCCCAACCTTACACACACCTCCATGGATTCTACAGCTTCGTCCATGCTGAGCAGCAAAGGAAACAGAGAGCTAGGAACTGGGGCAGACTGGAGTTACGGGTGAAGGCCAGGCTGCAGGTTCCGCAAGGCAGACTGGGTCCATCTTGCTCTTGCCATTAACTCAGCACAAAATCAAGGTCAGACTTAGTAGGCTTTTCATGAGTGTTTCCCAAATGAATGTGCAGAATGAAAAGTCAGCCACCTCCCAGAGAAGGCCAGGCCTGAGCCTGAAAGATCTCAATGGATTTATGTATGTGGAGGAGGGGCAGGAAGAAGAAACATTCCAGAGTGAGGAGATGGTGGCAGGTGATTTTCCATGGAAATGAAGGGATAGAGAGAGGAGCAGCATGATGAAGGATGTTGGAAAACACAGGAAGTCCTAAGATAGGGCCAGATTGTGGGGGCCTGGGGCCAAGCTGAGATAAGATGGTAAGGTGTGATGGGAAGGGTCATTCTGGGTTCCTGAGAAGGAAAGACATTGGATAAAAGTGGTGCTGGAGTCATCAGCCTGGCTGGGCGGGCTGACCAGAGCCAGGAGAGGGGGGGGTGTGTGGAGGAAAGAGACCATGGCCAGGGAGGCACCTAGAGTGCTACCAAGGAACACAGCCTTCGGGTCATGGGACTGTCCACCACAGAGGGCACTGGAAATGACAGAGTTCGGAGAGACACATGGAGATGTATACAAGGATTGCTGCCGCATCATTTGTATTAGGGAAAAAAAAAGACCCCAAATGCCCCCAAATCAATAGGAAAATGGGTAAAGCAGATGACCCCATATTCACGCAGTAGAATATTGCACAGCAGGGATAATGACCAATGTCATGCCTTGACATCAACAAATCTTAGAGAAAAAGAAGAAACCGGTTTTAGGAGGATCTAGTGTGTACTATTCAACACAATGGCCACTAGCCATGAGTGGCTAATTAAACATAAATTAACTAAGACTAAAAGTACAGTTCCTCAGTCACACAAGTCACCTGTCCAGTGCTCAAAATCCATGCGGTCAGTGGCTACTGTATTAACAGTTCCAGTGTAGAACATTCCACCATCACAGAGTTCTGTTGGACACCACTGCTGTTTGAAGACATGGAAAACAGCATTAACTGTTGTGTATGGATATGGAATGTCTAGTAAAAGTGCAGTGGAAATTAATCCAAATGTCAAACAACAAATATGGACATTGGTTACATGTGGAAAGGTGAGTGTGTTTGGGAATTTGGACAGTGGTTACAACTGGGAAGGTGAGTGTGTTTGGGGATCAGAAAAGGGATGCTTGGAGCTTCAGTGTTTTAGCTCCCCAGCTAGATATGGGTGCGTGTATGCTCTTTATTTTTTACTTACTTATTTATTTTTTGTAGTTTTTGGCCAGGGCTGGGTTTGAACCCACCACCTCTAGCATATGGGGCTGGCACCCTACTCCTTGAGCCACAGGCACTGCCCACATGTATGCTCTTTATATTACTATCTGTATTTTTATATGCCCAAAGTAGTTTATAATGAAAACATTTTTTTTTTTTTTTGTAGAGACAGAATCTCACTTTATCGCCCTCCTTTGTAGAGTGCCGTGGCATCACACAGCTCACAGCAACCTCCAACTCTTGGGCTTAGGTGATTCTCTTGCCTCAGCCTCCCCAATAACTGGGACTACAGGTGCCCGCCACAACACCCAGCTATTTTTTTTGTTTTGCAGTTCGGCTGAGGTTGGGTTTAAACCCACCACCTTCGGATATGGGACCGGTGCCCTACTCGCTGAGTCATAGGCGCCGCCATAATGAAGACATTTTTAAAGGTGGGCTGGATATGAGGGACACGGTGATAAATACCGAGTATGGGATAGGCAGGAAACAAAAATGGCTTCAGTTTCTTGCCTGGGAGGCTGGTGGAAAGAAGCTCTGTAGGGAATCTGATGCTTTCCTATCCTGGCATCCCCATAGTACGGGGGTGACAGTCAACTGCTCCTGCATTACAGTCCCCATCTTGGGTCCTCATAGACACTCTTCTCCTTTGTCTGATTTCTGTTGCTATTACTGAATACTTGAGACAGGGCAATTTATAGAGAAAAGAAATTTATTCCTTACAGTTCTGGGGCTGAAAAGTTCAAGGTCAAGGGGCTATATCTGGCGATTGCCTTCTTGCTGATGGTGACTTTCTGCAAAGTCCCAAGGTGGCACAAAGCATCACAAGGCACAGGAGCCAAAGCCTGCCAAACTGGCTTTTTATAGTATACCCACTCTTGTGATAACTAATTCAGTTCTGTGATAACCCATTGATCCATAAATCTGGCTGGGTAAGGTGGCTCACACCTGTAATCCCAGCACTTTGGGGTTTTTCTGAGACAGAGTCTCACTATGTTATCCTCAGTAGAGTGCTGTGGTGTCACAGCTCACAGCAACCTCAAACTCTTGGGTTTAAGCAATTCCCCTGCCTCAGCCTCCCAAGTAGCTGGGACTATAGGCATCTGCCACAACACTTGGCTATTTTTTTGTTGCAGTTGTCATTGTTGTTTAGCTGGCCTGGGCCAGGTTCAGACCTGCCAGCCTCAGTGCATGTGCTCAGTGCCATATCCACTGTGCTATGGGCACCAAGACAATCCCAGCACTTTGGGAGTCTTGTTTGAAGCCAGGAGATCAAGACCATCTTGTTAGGGTGGAGAGTTCCCTAGATGTCACAGTTCAGGGGAGAAAGATTTCTCCAGGCAAAGATTAGGATATAAAAGTATAAAATTTATCTTACCTTCTTAGAAGGACACAGATGATAAGAGAGAGAAAGAGAGTGGGGAAAGAGAGGAAGAAAAGGGGGGGGGGCATGGCATTCCAAAGAAAGAGAAGAGAAATGCCAACAGCAAGGTCAAGTAGCTGTTTGCTTTTCTGGGAAGAAGAGAAGAAGAGAATAGTGATCACAGCCAAATCAACGGGGTACTGTGAAACGATGGGGCTGCGCCTCTGTCTTCTTAGTGGCTGGCTGATCAGCAGCTTCCTTGCTGTTGGAAACAGACTTATCACAGGTACTTATGGAGGTTTGGGGGAATTTTTGTTCAATTGTTTTTTGAGACAAAGTCTCACTCTGCTGCCCCAGCTTACAGTGCCCTGACATCAACCTAGCTCACAGCAGCCTCAAACTCCTGGGTTCAAGCCATCCTCCTTCCTCAGCATATCAAGTAGCTGGGAATATGGGCACCTGCCACCACACTCAGCTAAGTTTTCTATTTTTCATAGAGATGCGGTCTCGTTCTTGCTGAGGCTGGTCTCAAACTCCTAAGGTCAAGCCATCCTCCTGCCTTGGCCTTCCCGAGGTCTAAGATTGCAGGCATGAGCCACCTCACTCAACCAATTGCAGGTGCTTTTGATCCTGTTGGCAATTTTGCCTTTGAGTTATGATTTTGGGCAGAGTCTCAGGCCTGACACTGATCCCCGCCCTGTTGTCTGTCCAGGAGCTTTTTGAAAGCCCTGGAAGCTATAGAAACAAATTCTAGGTGGGGTGCAGTTGCTCACACTTGTAATTCTAGCACTCTGGGAGGCTAAGGCGGGTGGATCGCCTGAGCTCACAGGTTCAAGACCAGCCTGAGCAAGAGTAAGACCCCTTCTCAAAAAATAGCTGAGCGTTGTGGCAGCGCCTGTAGTCCCAGCTACTTGGGAAGCTGAGGCAAGAGAATTGCTTGAGCCCAGGAGTTTGAGGTTTCTGTGAACTGGTACCTGCTAGCTAGAGAGAGAAAAAGAAAGCAGATAGACTGATTTTTAGCCCTTACTGAAAAACTATGAGTTAATATTTCACTACCAAGACCAACCGTTCTTCTACAGCCTGGGCAACAAAGTAAGACCTCTCTACAAAAAAAATTTTTTTAAATGAGCTTGACATGGTGGTACATACCTATAGTCTCAGCTACTGGGGAGGCTGAGGCAGGAGGACATCTTGAGCCCAAAATTTGAGGTTATGGCGAGCTATGATCAGGCCACTGTATTTCAGTCTGGGCAAAAGAATGAGACAATGTTTCAAAAAAAAAATACATTAATCTATGAATGGATTAATTCATTCATAAGAACACAACCATCACAACCCAATCACCCCCAAAGGTCCTACCTCTCAACACTGCTACATCAAAGACCAAGTTTCTTTATTTCTTTTTAAGATAGAATCTCACTTTGTCACCCTCAGTAGAGTGCTATGGTGTCATAGCTCACAGCAACCGCAAAGTCTTGGGTTCAAGCGATCCCCTTGCCTCAGCCTCCCGAGAAGCTGGGATTACAGGTGTCTGCCACAATGGCTGGTTATTTTTTAGAGATAGGGTCTCACTTTTGTTCGCTGGTCTCAAATTCCTAAACTCAGGTGATCCACCAGCCTCAGCCTCCCAAAGTGCTAGGATTATAGGCATGAGCCACCATGTCCGGTTAAAGACCAAGTTTCTAACACATGAACTTTGGGGGATAGTTACCTGGCCTCTAAAAAACTGTGACATGGGGTCAGGCACAAACACGTGCACTGGCATGTCCCTCCTGCTTACCCAGCCATAGCCTCTCCATTCTGGCCATCAGCCCCTTCCCGTAGTCTCCCCTACTTCTGCTCCAGAACCAAGTACACTCTTTGGAAGAAGGTAATTGATCACTTTGTCCCACTAGAGTCCCATTGAGGCCTGGGACAGCTGGTGCTGGGTCAGGAATTTGTCTGCACCTGCTTGGTGCAGTAGTTCAGGAGTCTCCTGAGGCCTGGGCCAGGCACCCAGCTCTATTGAGACTCAGGGGCTCCTGCCCAAGGCTTTGGGCATTGACTGAGGGTATCTCAGTGTGGAGAGGAAGCCTCTGCCCCACTGGGGCTGAGAAGACCCTGTACCTAGTTCTGACTGCTCTCTTTGGAGCAGTCACTTATGGCCCCAGCATGGGTGATGTCACTGTCCCCACATCCCTTGAGACATCTTTATTCCAGAAGCCATAAATCCCAGACCAGGACCTGACTTTTTCCACCTATTGAAAACAGCTACCATTTATCAGATGCTAAGTATTTGCCATTCATTTTCTTGGATCATCCCAGCAATTATCTAATTTTCATGTGAACAACTGAGGTTAGAGGAATAAATGACTTGCCTGAAGAGGGAGTGATAGCCAGGATCATAGCCTGGATGGGTCTAATTTGATTCCTCCCTCAACCTGCTGACCTGCCTGTCTCCCTCACTCCTGCCTCCCTGTCCGTCTGTCTCCTCCTGGCCAGCCTCTCAGGCCAGCCTCCCCGTCTAAGTCCTCTACCTCTCTATCCTGGCCTGTCTCCTCCTCTGACCACAGGGGGAAAGGGAAGCATATTGTAGTATATTCATCTTATTCAGTCAAGTTTTAAGCCTACTATTTTTTTTTTCTAACATTAAGTATAATTTCCATTTATTTTTTCCCAAAGGATAGTTTTTCTTCAGTCCTCAAGGACTCAGCTCCCTACGTGGGCTTTGGCGGAGGTCATGGGGCAGCACCCACAGGTCTAAACCTGGGTGGAGGCGTTCGGTCTGGATGGTTCCTGACTACCTTGCTGTGAACAGCGCAACTCACACAGTAATGTAGCTTCACATAGAGCTTGGGAAGCACATCGGCATCGAAGACACTCGCTTCAGAAACTTCCCTGACAGCCGTGGCCTCCACTATGTTCCGAATGACAAACTTCTGTATAGCTTTGCCTTTGGGCACGAATCGGGCACCATTTGTGCAGGGAATAGGTTGTACATGGCCACGGCCCTTTTTGTCATAACCGCTGTTCCTTCTTTTCTTTATCATCTTTGAAGCAAGGACACAAAAGCCATTCTTATTTTTAAATGAGTCAAACCGTTTGAATTTCTTTTTTTTAATTAAAAATACTAAATCAAATTAAATCACTCTACTTGCCTGCTAGGGAAAGGCTTTTTACCCAAGATTTATCTGATGCCCATCTTTATTTTTTATTTTTTTAGGAACAAGGTTTTGCTCTGTCACCCAGGCTGGAATGTAGCAGTGTCATCATAGCTCATTGTAACTACAGACTCAGGTGATCCTCCTGCCTCAGCCTCCTGAGTAGCTGGGACTACAGCATGAACCCACAACTAACTGATTTTTTTTTTTAATGAAAACAGGGTCTCACTAAGTTCCCCAGGCTGTTCTTGAACTCCTGGCCTCAAGTGATCCTCACACCCTGTCCTCCCAAAGTGTTGGGATTACATCCTGCCTGGCCTATGTGACGCATTTTGCCTCTTGCTCCCTCGTAGAAAACCCCAAGAGGAAAAAGAACTGGGCCCTGTCTGGGAGGACATGACCCAAAACCCAAAGCTAATTTACCTTACAGAGTTGGGCTTTCCTAGGGTGTCTCCAAGGTGCTGGATCCTACAAGTTCCCAGCCACGTGAGGCAATGCCCTTATGGATCATAGGTCCCAGGCCCCCTCCATGATGGCTCCCTTCCGCAGGACACTCCTAGCACACCCCACCACCATCTTAGGGGGACTGTGTGGAGAGAGGTCCTTGCAACTGCTTCTGTCATTTCCAGGTATCACCTCTAGTTGGCAGTGGGGCTGACGGAAAGGAGGTGTTAAAAGGTGGTCAGGGAGGCTGGGCGTGGTGGGTTATGCCTGTAATCCTAGCACTCTGGGAGGCTGAGGCGGGTGGATTGCTTGAGCTCAGGAGTTCAAGACTAGCCTGAGCAAGAGCAAGACTCCATCTCTAAACATACCTGGGTATGTTGTGGCAGGTGCCTGTATCCCAGCTACTCAGGAGGCTGAAGCAAAAGAATCACTTAAGCTCAAAGATGCCAAGACACTCTACCAAGGGTGACAAAGTAAGACTCTGTCTCGAAAAGAAAAAAAGGTGGTCAGGGTGATGGGACAAGGGAGGCAAGGATGCAGTACAGAATACAGAAAGGCAAAGGCAAGGAGTGCCAACCTGGACCGTCCAAGGCATTGTGGGAGAATTAGAGATGCTTCTAGTCTCTCTGAGGGCCCCAGAGGTTAGCCCCACAATGACAGCAATGGCTTTGAGTGGGGCCATTCCCCAATCACACCCCCATCCCGCCTTATTATTACTCCCCAGCAAGGCTGGGTGGAAGGAAATTTGGAGAAGGTCAGACTGGTCCAGGTGGCTGTCCAGGACAAGCTGCACACCTCACACCCAGAACTTTCCTCCAACAAAGCCAGGGATGAAGAGAGGGGTGAAGAAGCAAGAGAGGAGAGCCTGGATGAGGAGAACACTGCAATTCAAGAGAGAGGGGAAAGGAACAGAGACAGGTGGGTACAGCAGCCTCAGAAACAGAGGGCTATGGCTAGGTGCCGTGATTCAGGCCTGTGATCCTAGCAATCTGGGAGGCCCAGGCAGGAGGATCATTTGAGCGCAGGAGTTAAAGACCAGACTGAGCAAGAACAAGGTCACATTCCTACAAAAAGCAGAAAAACTAACCGGGTGTTGTGGCGGGTACCTGTAATCCCAGCTACTTGGGAGGCTGAGGCAAGAAGATCTTTTGAGCCTAAAAGTTTGAGGTTGCAGTGAACTGTGACACCACAGCTCTTTACCCAGGACAACAGAGTGAGACTCTATCTCAAAGAAAGAAAGAAAGAAAGAAAGAAAGCGAAATACAGGTCTCAAAACCCAAGAAAACAGTTTCCAGCTGAGGGGGCAGCCCAGGTCTTTCATGAGGGGCCAGATATGCAGAGCAACCCCCCAAAGCAGAAGGAGCTGAGAATCCAAAGAACAAGGCAGAGAAATCCAGTCTGTCTGGATATGGTGTTTTATTAGGGAATTCAGGGGCAGAAGCATGGTCTTCAGTGGCTGCCAGACAGGTAGCTCCCCGCACTGTTATACTCACACCCAGGGCTTCTATGCTACAGGAAAAGGGTAGATGTGCTTCAGAGGCAATGTGTGGGAATTTGCTTAAAGGCAAGGTTTACCGTGTGTGTGTGTGCGCTCTTACACAAGCAACAACAGATAAACTGGAAATTTTGGAGGCATTCTGGAACTGGGTTAACCAGAAGTCACAGATGATCAGCTAGCATCCAAAATGGAGTTACTGTACTATAGCCTCCACAGTGGGATGCAGGGGAGGAGGCTCCAGTCAAATGGGTGTGAGAACTAGAGGCTCCTAGTTCTCTGTGACCTCCTGGTTCAGAAGCATTCCCTTCCAGCATTCTGTGCAGACTGGCTTCCATCCGTGCACCCTGGGCACTGTTCTTTGATGGTATGTGAGGCGCTTGTGTGTCCTTTAACATGATCTCTGTGTTTTTCCCACTAACTGCCTCCTTTGGCTTGGAGTTCACCATGAGAGAATGAAAGTAAAATCTCTTAGAGACTCTACTACTGTTGTGCAATCCCAGCCTGGGACTGGAAAACAAAGTAACTCCAGCAGTGCCACTGACCTTTGGTTTCCATGAGAACAAAGAATGTGACCGACCAGCAATCTGGCCTGAACTTGAGGCCTAAGTTCTAATAAAGGAGGAAAGTGAACTACAAAGGTGAGAATGGGAGCTACGAAAATTATATCTAAAATAAGAAAAAGCCTTCTGCCTCAAGATGAGGGATTCGGAGTTGTCTAAGAGACCTGGAAAGAGGTGGAAACCTAATGTTTAACCTTGGAAATTGGCTGAGTAAATTATAGCACAGCTACTCTATGGAAAGTACGCAAACATTGAAAGTGATGGTTATAGGCTCGGCGCCTGTGGCTCAACGGGCTAAGGCGCCAGCCACGTACACCTGAGCTGGCAGGTTCGAATCCAGCCCCCGGACCTGCCAAGCAACAATGACAGCCGCAACCAAAAAATGGCCGGGCGTTGTGGCGGGTGCCTGTAGTCCCAGCTACTTGGGAGGCAGAGGCAAGAGACTCGCTTGAGCCCAGGAATTGGAGGTTGCTGTGAGCTGTGAAGTCACTGCACTCTATCCAGGGTGACAGCTTGAGGCTCTGTCTCAAAAAAAAAAAAAAAAAGAAAAGAAAGTGATGGTTATAAATATATAAAGCAAATTGGAGAGATTATTTATGATAAATTATATGGGAAAATATTCAAGACCCAAAATTGTGCATATACTATTATTTCATTAAGGAAAAAGGAAAGACGCTAATATTGTGCTCCTGTTTCTCAACCAGCAGGGGTATAGACCAGGTGTTTTTATAAAATTTCCAGTTCATCCCTAATGCAAAGTTTTTTTTTCTTTTTGAGACAGAGTGTCACTTTGTTACCGTCAGTAGAGTGCAATGGCGTCACAGCTCACAGCAACGTCCAGCTCTTGGGCTTAGGTGATTCTCTTGCCTCAGCCTCCCAAGTAGCTGGGACTACAGGTGCCCGCCACAACACTCGGCTATTTTTTTGTTGCAGTTTGGCTGAGGCCAGGATCGAACCTGTCACCCTTGGTATATGAGGCCAGCACCCTACTCACTGAGCCACAGGCGCCGCGCCGCCCCTCAATGAAAAGTTTTACAAAGTAACATAAAAATAAATCATTAAACATGTATCCATCAAAGGATTTGTATCTAAAATACATAAAGAACTCTCATAAGTCAATAGAAATAATGTAGTTGGAAGTGGACAGAAGACATGAGCAGAAGACATGCATCACGTCATTCCTATAATCCTAGCACTCTAGGAGGCCACAGAGGGTGGATCTCCTGAGCCCAGGAGTTCATGACCAGCCTGAGCAAGAGCGAGACCCCATCTCAAATGGGAAAACTGGCCAAGTGTTGTGGCCGGCATCTGTAATCCCAGCTACTTAGAGAAGCTGAGGCAAGAGGATCACTTGAGCTCAAGAGTTGAAGGTTGCTGTGAGCTATAATACCACAGACCTCTATTGAGCGCAACAAAGTAGACTCTGTCTCAGAAAAAAAGAAAAAAAAAAAAGCCATGAGCAAATATACCACCAAAAAGGATATATGGATAAATCCATCATGGGGAAAGAGCACAAGAAAAGATACTCAATATCGGGCGGCACCTGTGGCTCAGTGGGTAGGGTGCTGGCCCCATATACCGAGGGTGGCAGGTTCAATCCCAGCCCCAGCCAAACTGCAACAACAACAAAAATAGCCGGGTGTTGTGGTGGGTGCCTGTAGTCCCAGCTACTTGGGAGGCTGAGGCAAGAGACTCGCCTAAGCCCAGGAGTTGGAGGTTGCTGTGAGCTGTGTGACGCCACAGCATTCTAATAAGGAGGATAAAGTGAGACTCTGTCTCTACAAAAAAGAAAGAAAGAAAGAAAGAAAAGATACTCAATATCATTGTCCATTAGGAAAACGCAGGTTAAAACCATTTCGAGATAGCTGAGCATTGTGGTGGGCACCTGTCGTCCCAGCTACTTGGGAGGCTGAGACAAGAAAATTGCTTAAGCCCAGGAGTTTGAGGTTGCTGTGAACTATGACACCACGGCACTCTACCAAGGCTGACATAGTGAGACTCTGTGTCAAATTAAAACAAACAAACAAAAACATAATGAGATATAACTACATAACCAAGAGAATGGCTCTTTCCTTCTCCTAGGGCTGCTGTAACAAATTATCACAAACTTAGAGCAATTAGAAATTATTCTTTCACAGTTCTGAAGGCCAGAAGTCTGAAATCCAGGTGTCAGCAAGACCATGATCCCTCTGAAGGCTATAGGCAAGAATCCTTCCTTGCCTCTTCTAGCCTCTTGAGGCTGCTAGCAATCCTTGGTGTTCCTTGGCTTATATCTGTATCACTTCCATCTCTACGTCAGTTGTCACATGTCCTTCTTTCTGTGTGTCTCTGCTGCCTTCACATGGCTTTTATTTTTTTTTTTATGAGACAGAGCCTCAAGCTGTCACCCTGGATAGAGTCCTGTGGCATCACAGCTCACAGCAACCTCCAATTCCTGGGCTCAAGCGAGTCTCTTGCCTCTGCCTCCCAAATAGCTGGGACTACAGGCACCTGCCACAACGCCTGGCCATTTTTTGCTTGCAGACGTCATTATTGTTTGGTGGGGCTGGGCTGGATTCGAACCCGCCAGCTCAGGTGTATGTGGCTGGCACCTTAGCCCGTTGAGCCACAGGCGCCGAGCCTTAAGTGATTCTCTTGCCTTAGCCTCCCAAGTAGTTGGACTGCAGGCGCCTGTCACAACACCTGGTTATTTGTTTGTTGTAGTTGTCATTGTTGTTTAACAGGCCTGGGCTGGGTTCAAACCCACCCACTGAGCTATGGGTGCCGAGCCCACATGGCCTTCTTATAAGGGCACTTGTTTTTGGATTTAGGGCCCACATTAATCCAGTATGATGTCACCTTAACTTGATTACATCTGCAAAGACCCTATCTCCAAATAGGGAAGTACCAAGATTTAGGACTTGGACATATCTTTTTGGGATAAAGAATTCAACTCACAGCAATGACTAAAATAACAACAGAGATAACAACAAATACTGGCAAGGATATAAAGGAACTAGCTCTCTCATACATCATAGCTGGAAAATAATTGGCAGGTTTTTTTGTTTGGTTTGTTTTAGAGACAGTTTCACTTTGTTGCCCTTGGTAGAGTACTGTGGGGTCACAGCTCACAGCAACCTCTAACTCCTAGTCTTAGGAGATTCTCCTGCCTCAGCCTGCTGAGTAGCTGGTACTATAGGTGCCTACCACAACACCAGGCTATTTTTTTGTTGCAGTTTGGCTGGGGCCAGGCTCAAACCCGCCACCCTTGGTATATGGGGCTGGTGCCCTACCCACTGAGCCACAGGCACCACCCTATGTTCTGTTTTTGTGACTTACTGTGAGTCTATAATGATTTCAAAATAATTACTACTACATTACTAGAAAGCTGAAATGAAAAACAGATTTAGGCTTGGCACCCATAGCTCAGTGGTTAGGGCACTGGCCACATGCACCCGGGCTGGTGGGTTCAAACCCAGCCCAGGCCTGCTAAAAAACAATAACAAATGTGGTAGGCGCCTGTAGTCCCAGTGACTCATGAGGCTGAGGTAAGAGAATCACTTAAGCCCAGGAGTTGGAGGTTGCTGTGAGCTGTATGATGCCATGGCACTCCACCGAGGGCCATAAAGTGAGACTGTCTCTACAAAAAACAAAACAAAACAAAAAAATAGTGCTCACTTCGGCAGCACATATACTAAAATTGGAACGATACGGAGAAAATTAACACGGCCCCTGCGCAAGGATGACACGCAAATTTGTGAAGCGTTCTATATTTTTTTTCTTAGCAAAGTATCTCAAGAATGGAAGAAAAAGTATCCAATGCACTCAGCCCTACTATGAAGCTAATCTATAGCTTTCATATGAAGGCTAAAACCCAATTATAGCACAAGAAATGGGGAAAGGGGCAAGGGAGGGGAGGGGATGGGGGAGGATGGGTGGAGGGAGGGTGATTGGTGGAATCACACCTACTGTGCATCTTAGAAGGGTACAGGTGAAAATTACTAAATGCAGAATATAAATGTCTTCATATAGTGATTAAAAGGCCATGAAGGCTATGTTAAATAGTTCAATGAAAATATTTCAGATTGTATATGAAGTCAGCACATTGTGTCTCATGATTGCACCAATGTACACAATTATGATTTAATAAAATATATATATATATATAAATAAAAATAAAAAAACAAAAAAATAGCCGGGCATTGTGGTGGATGCCTGTAGTCCCAGCTACTTGGGAGGCTGAGGCAAGAGAATCTCTTAAGCCCAAGAGTTTGAGGCTGCTGTGAGCTGTGACGCCACAGCACTCTATCAAGGGCAACATAATGAAACTCTGTCTCAAAACAAAAAAGAAAGAAAGAAAAACAGATTTAGAAAATTCAAGCCTCAGTTTTTTAATCATAGATTTAACAGACAAAAAACAACTATCTATGTTCAATTGCAGTGAGAGCGCCTAAGCATGCTCATTTTCTGTGCTTGTGGGGCTGACAGGTAATGGACTGTGGACCGTGTTGAGTAACACCTGATCAAAGAGTAGAAGCAAATACTAGGAGTGGAATTTATTTTTTCCTCTTTGGCTTACTTTTTTTTTTTTTTTTTGAGATGGAGTCTTACTATGTCGCCCTTGGTAGAGAGCTATGGCGTCACAGCTCACAGCAACCTCCAACTCTTAGGCTTAAGTGGTTCTCTTGGCTCAGCCTCCCATGTAGCTGGGACCACAGGTGCCTACCACAATGCCTGGCTATTTTTTTTGTTGCAGTTTGCCGGGGCCGGGGGTTCGAACCCACTAGCCTTGGTGTACGTGGCTGGAGCCATAACCACTTTGCTATGGGCACCGACCCTGGCTTACTTTTTTTGGTGGAATTATACTGCTGTTTAAAATGAAATTTGACGACCAAGTGCGATGGCTCATGATTGTAAACCTAGCACTCTTGAGAGGCCCAGGTGGGAGGATTCCTTGAGCTCAGGAGTTTGAGATCAGCTGAGCAAGGGAGAGACCCTGTCTCTACTAAAAATAGAAAAAATTAGCTGGGTTTTGTGGCAGGTGCCTGTAGTCCCAGCAACTTGGGAGGCTGAGGCAGGAGGATCACTTGAACTCAGGAGTTTGAGGTTGCCATGAGCTAGGCTGATGCCATTGCACTCTAACCTGGGGCAACAGAGTGAGACTGTATCTCAAAATAAATAAATAAATAAATTCATTTAAAATAAAAAAAGAAAAGAAAAAAATATATATTTCTAGGTCTAGGTTCTAAGTCTAGGTTCGTGGATAAATCCCACTTGATGTAAACCACACCCTCCTCCATCTGCCTCACGCCGTCATCTTCCTCCTCCTCACCCTCCCCTAACCTCACCTCCCTTTCCCTTTCTCCTCCACCTACTCTCTATAACCTCCCTCTTCTCCTAGGCCAGGTCCTCGGTTCTGGTCCCACAGCTTTGTCACTGTTCCAGACCCTTCCCCAGCAATGCCAGGGAAATGGCTTTACCTCTCTGAGCATCAGGGTCCTTGTGGGGGGCAATTATGAGACCCCGCCCCTTAGAGAGCTGTCACATGAGAAGTGTCATCACCCCAGTGGGGAAGCTCTACACATAAAAGCTGGCTCTCTGGCTGCGCACCCTTGGTCCCCAAACACTCTGGCTGGCTCTGGTCAGCCTCCCACTCTTCCTTCACATCTCACTCTTCTCTCTCAGGCAAGCCAGGCTTCTCTACCTCCTGCCAAACGTACCTCCCAGGCCTGCCCAGCTCTTACCCAGCATCCCTCACTCCAGCTCCCCTGTCCCTTGGGGTGTGTGTGTGTGTGTGTGTGTGTAACAAGCAGCTCCCCCAGGCCAAGGAGGATCCTCCCCAGGGAAAAAGGCAGGCCAGGTTGCTGTACTTTTCTTCTCTGTTACAACCTAAGGCCATGTAAACTCTTCCACCTGTAATAAAAACAAACAATGAATTCAGTAAATTCTCACTTAATTTCACAGATTGGTTCTTGGAAACTGCAACTTTAAGGGAAACTAAAGCAATGTTGCCATAGACTAGTTGATATAAACAAGAATCAGTTCCTATGGTGCATGTGTATTTCTGGTGACAAAGACATCACCAAACTTGTAAACAAGGACCAAAACGCTTCTAATATCAAATATTGAAATAAAGTAAACTGTAAATACGTTTAAGAAAGATTAATAAAAGCAAGTAAGATAATTATAGTAGAACTTCTATAGTTGACCGTCCCTACATTGACCTAATTTTCATAGACAGGACATGCATCCCAGGTATATATCAGTACAGTGGGCCTAGTTCTTTATGTTAACCACTTCTGTATGTTGACCAGTTTGTTACAATCCCTTGGATAGTCAACTTACACAGGTTCTACAGTGAGTTTCAACTGGTATGCCGCAGCACACTCGTGTGCCATGAGAGGTCTGCAAAAATTTTGAAAGATCATTAACTAAATTATTTCCAAAAGAAGTTCAAAGCACAGTAAGTATATTCTTTTTCATAGTCTTTTTTTGATTGACATAATTTAAGTGTGCTGTAAAAGTTTAACTATAGATTCAAGTGTGCCATGAGATAAAGAAGGTTAAAAACACTGTTCTACTGTAATTTACCCAGTTATTCCAGTTCAGGGTTGAGAGTGGCCAGAGCCTGTCCTCACCCTGCACAGGACATCCCATCACAAGGTATACTTCACACACTCCTACACTCACTCCGACTGTGACCATGTAGACACACCAGTGAATCTAATGTGCACAGTTTGGGAATGTGGGAGGAAACCCATGCAGATGTGGAGACTGTGCAAACTCCACACAGAGAGTGGCCTGGGCAGGAATCAATACTTGTCTTCATCAATGTTGTAATGGAACGATGTTTGACAACACTGTGAAGGTATTAATACAACTGAACTGTGCACTTAAAAATGGTTAAGATGGGGTTCGGCGCCTGTGGCTCAGCGGGCTAAGGTGCCAGTCACATACACCTGAACTGGCGGGTTCGAATCCAGCCCGGGCCTGCCAAACAACAATGACTGCTGCAACCAAAAAATGGCCGGGAGTTGTTGCCTATAGTCCCAGCTACTTGGGAGGCAGAGGCAGAAGACTCGCTTGAGCCCAGGAATTGGAGGTTGCTGTGAGCTGTGATGCCACAGCACTGTATCCAGGGTGACAGCTTAAGGCTCTGTCTCAAAAAAAAAAAAAAAATGGTTAAGATGGTAAGTGTTGTGTATATTTTATCACACTAACAACAACACCAAGGCTTGGGAATTCTTAAAATGGTCATCTATAGAACTTTATCTTTCTAAACACAACATTCTCTACCGATTAAATGCTAACTCCTAATTATCTCCTCCGCCCCAGCCCTGGCAATCACTGTTCTGTTTTCTGTCTCTATAAATTTGACTACTCTGGGTACTGCATGTAAGTGAAATCTTACAAGATTTCTTCTTTTATGTCTGGCTTATTTTACTTAGCATAATGTGTCAAGGTTTATTATCCATGTTGGAACGTGTATCCAAATTTCCTTCCTTTTTAAGGTGGAATAATATTCCATTGCATATATGACACCACATTTTCTTTCTTTCTTTCTTTCTTTCTTTTTCTTTCTTTCTTTCTTTCTTTCTTTCTTTCTTTCTTTCTTTCTTTCTTTCTTTCTTTCTTTCTTTCTTTCTTTCTTTCTTTCTTTCTTTCTTTCTTTCTTTCTTCCTTCCTTCCTTCCTTCCTTCCTTCCTTCCTTC
>CAUYON010182598.1:0-12902 GCA_963573935.1 Arctocebus calabarensis | reverse complement strand
TCTTACTCTTTTGCCCTGGGTAGACTGTCCTGGCTTCATCATAGCTTTCAGCAACCTTCAACTCTTGAGCTTATGTGATCCTCTTGCTTCAGCCTCCTGAGTAGCTCTGACTACAGTGCTTGCCACAATACCCAGCTAGTTTTTCTATTTTTAGTAGAGATGAGAGTCTTGCTCTTGCTCAGGTTGGTTTCAAACTTCTGAGATCAAGTAATGCACTTGCCTTGGCCTCCCAGAGTGTTAGAATTATAGGCATGAGCCATCATGCCCAAAGTGACTGAGTGTGACATCTGAGGCTAGATTAAAGAAAGGACACAACTTCCTAAGCTCTTTGATTACTCATTTTGGGGGGAGCCATGCCATACAGTGAGGTCACTGAAGAAACCCTATGGTGAGCCATACCTGGAGGGGAACTGAGGCTCAGCCATGGAAGGAAACCACCTAAAAGTGGATGTCCCTGCCCCAGTCAAGCCTTCAGATAGCTGCAGCTCTCAGTGACATGTGAACTTAACCTCATGAGAGATTCTGAGCCAGAACCACCCCACCAACTTGTATCCTGTGAGAGATAATAAACAATTATTATCTCTTATTGTTTTAAGCCTCTAAGCCAGTGGTTCTTAACCTTCCTAATGCTGTGACCCTTTCATATAGTTATTGTGGGTTGAGAACTGCTGCTCTAAGTTCTGAGATAATTTGTTATGCAGCAATGGAGTTCAGTGAAAATCTGTGTTCATTTGAATACTGAATAAATGAATCAGTACATTGATGAACAATTACTTGTTTCCTTTTGGTTTGGCATTGTCTTAGTCTGTTTTGTATAACAGAATACCACAGGCTGAGGAATTTAAAAAGAACAGAGACTCCTTCCTTCCTTCCTTCCTTCCTTCCTTCCTTCCTTCCTTCCTTCCTTCCTTCCTTCCTTTTTTTCTTTCTTTTTTGAAACCCAATAGTATTCCATCACCCTGTGTGGAGTACCCTGGCATCATAGCTCACAGCAACCTCAAACTCTTGAGCAAGCAATTCTCTTGCCTCAGCATCCTGAGTAGCTGAAACTACAAGCGCCTTCCACATGCCCGGCTATTTTTAGAGACAGGGTCTCACTCAGCCTGGTCTCAAATTCCTGAGCTCAAGCAATCCACCTGCCTTGGTTTCCCAGAGTGAGTTTTACAATTTATTGGACACAAGACCTCTCAAATCTTTTCCTCAAAGATTTAATTTTGAAAATAACCATGTGATTATGACAAGAAGTTGTTCCCCCAATGGACTTACCTATTTCTTTCTTCCTTATTATGAGTTGAATGGTAAGACAAAGCAGAGGCAAAGAAGCATATAATCAATCCTTAAGGTATTAAATCAAAAAGTCAGAGCTTCCACAGCATGGCAGCAGCTTTGCAGATGCCCACATCATGATAGCTGAAATAACAAATCCCAGCAAAAGTTACAGCTGAAAGTGCCCAAAGGTCTACCTTGGCAGGTTTCTGATGCATCTCCATGAACAATGTAACAACTTGTCTAAGGCCCCAGTGACTGTGGAGAGTAAGGGCTACAGCCAGGGATAGTCCATCACAGAAGGATTGAAATAAGCAGCTTAAAGCAGACTTAGGAGCAAAACACTGATGACCCTCTCACTAGTCCAGTGGAAAAGCACAGCCTTGGAACCAGAATGATGGATCAACGACAGGTGTATGTGCTATGCTCCACAACATCCAGGGGTAAGTTGGTCATGGAGAAATGCTGACACATGAGCAGATATGACCACTGGAGTTTGGAAGAACAGAGCTTGGCCTCCTTGGGCATTGCAGAGGACACTCAGCCTCTAAAGCAGGCGTCCTCAAACTTTTTAAACAAGGGGCCAATTCACTGTCCCTCAGAGCGTTGGAGGGCCGGACTATAGTTAAAAAAAAAAAAAAAACTATGAACAAATTCCTAGGCACACTGCACGTATCTTATTCTGAAGTAAAAAACAGAACGGGAACAAATACAATTCACACCAACGCATGTGGCCCGCAGGCCATTGTTTGAGGACCCCTGCTCTAAAGAACCACCATGTTGCTTCAGAGCCTTTTTACCCAATATTTAAGGCAATAGTTGACTTATATTTCACTATATGCTTTGACCAAAAGTTTATACCTTTTGGGTTAAAAAACCCCAAATGTTTAATGATCTTCAACCACTGCAACTGCTTTATCTATGCCTTCATCAACAGATCCCTTGAATTCTTTCAGCCTCATAAAGGACAAAGAGAGAATTTTCACAGAGAATCTATATATAGTAAGATGTAAACATCCATTATTCCCTGTTGTAGTTTAGCACAGAAGTAATTCCTGGAACAAACACAACAGGCACCCAAAAAAGTATTTGTTGAATAAATAAATGAGTGAATAAATCTCTTTACTCATCATAATCATTTAGATATTAAATGCTATGCCAGTTGCTTAAGTAAGAATGAATGTGTAACTAACACTGTCAGGCAGAAACAGGGAAAGTCTGAATTATGTAGCATCAATCTGACAAATACAGTGAACTACTGTTATTGCTTTTTTGCTCATGTTTACATTTTCTTCACAAAAATATAATTTTTGTTCTACACTTGTGTGGCAAATTAGGGGTGTGGCTTATTCTGTGGACTGGCTCACTCAAAATCTGTTCCAGTTTCATCATAGTATGTCTTCCTGGAATGCAGAGGCTAGAACCTTAAACCACATTTCCCAGACACTTATCTTTTGTAGTGAGGGTTCTGAATGAGATTGTTAGGTTCCTTCAGTCAAATACGTTCACATGGGACCAGAAAATAAACTGAGTTAAGTGGGACGGAGAAAGAGAGAGAATGAGAATAATTTGAGGCATGTAACTTTCTGGTCCTAACGATCATAGACCTGAAAGTACAAGTGATGGCTCCCTAATTTGGCAGGTAGCTTCTTTTTTTTTTTTGTAGAGACAGAATTTTACTTTATCGCCCTCAGTAGAGTGCCATGTCATCACATAGCTCACAGCAACCTCCAACTCCTGGGCTTAGGCAATTCTCTTGCCTTAGCCTCCCGAGTAGCTGGGACTACAGATGCCCGCCGCAGCGCCCAGCTATTTTTCTGTTTTGCAGCTGGGCCGAGGCCAGGTTTGAACCCACCACCTTCGGTATATGGGTCGGCACCCTACTGGATGAGCCACAGGCGCCACCGGGCAGGAAGCGAAAGAAGTGGCATGACTGCAGAGCTAGTGGCTACTAGTGGTTACTCTCTGATTCAGCAAGTGGTTTCCTGTTCTTGGAGAGAGCAGCAGCTTCCTTTACAGACCAGTTTCTTCAGCCCCTCCAACAATATCATAAGTCATTTAATACCGTCTAATAAATCCCTTTTTGTGCAAAGCAGTAGGTTTGGGATTTTTTTCCTCTGCCACTGGACTCTAACCAAAGCAAGGGGCTAGGAGTGACTACACAATTAACAGAATGATTTATTACTAAATATATAGATCATTAGAATACAGATGTAATTTAATATTTATGAAATTTCACATAGTCTCGTACTCTATTGTCAGGGCCATCCAGTTTCAAATGAAAATATATACTCCTGCAATGATATATAAGTTGATTTTTTAAAAAATCCTACTAAATTTGAATTTTATTGAAGTATTGGTACTCTTTTATTATTTACTAATGCTATTATGACTGTGGTTTACATGTAACAGAATTATACTAGATTTAAGCTAAAAGAGAAATATGAATTTATGTAAGGTATTAGGTCATCTCATGAAACCCAGGGCTAGAAAGTGGTTAGACCCCAGGAATGGCCTGGAGCCAAGGGCTGTAGTGCTACAGAGAACGCGGGAAGCCCTCTTATCAGCTCCACCCTTGTATCTCTCTGCATAGCTTCTTCTTTCTTTCTCATTTCTCTGCATCCTGATCCACTGGGTAAAAAAAATAAGACTTCATCTCCACATTTATATATCCTCTGTTTAAATGGACAGGTAAGAGTGTCCTAGACTCAATTCCAGAGTCTTGAGAAACTGAGTAGCCCAGCATCAGTCAGGTGCCCACATTGCACAGAGGAGCCATTCACCTTGTTTTCTATGCAAAGAGTGCCTCTGGAGCAGTTCATTTTATAGACTGGAATGTAAATGATATTCCTTGGTAGCCAAGCAGCTGGAAGCTGGAGTCTAAGTCCTGCTGCGGGAACTTGGCAGTGGGTGCTCTGCTCCTGAGACCATATAGGTTGTGGGCAGGGGAAGGTATGGAAAATTACCCTATACTATCAGAGGGAACTATTGGGAGCTCAAGAGACAAGGTGATAGATGTCCGTTACAAGAATGGCATAGCCCGCAGGTCACCTCTGGTCCCCTGATTTTGTAAATATGGTTTCATTGGAATACAACCATGCCCATTTGTTTGCATATTGGCTATGACTGCTTTTGTTCTAGAATGGCAGCATTGAAAAGTTGCAAAGTTGTAAAAAGTTCACAAAGCTTACAATATTTACCATCCAGCCCTTTACAGAAAAAGGTTGTTGATCTCTTGCTTAGACCCTTGCTGCTCAAGAAGAAGTCCACAAGCCAAGAATCTCAGCAGCACCTGGGAGCTTGTCAGGCCTCCACCTGGAATCTTAAATCAGAACTTGCTTTTAAATAAAACACCCAGCTGATTCAGAGGCACATTAAAGTTTGAGAAGCACTGAATTAGACTTGTCAGTGGAAATAAGCAATACTATTGAAATTTCCATTTCACAAAGTTCCTTTTAGCCCATGGGACATGATGCAATATCCCAAGCACTATGCCTGTGCCACTATCCCTGGATTTGATGCAATGATTTTTTTTTTCTGTATCAAGCCAAAATGTCATTGCCATCAACCAAAATCCTTGCCGAACATCTACAAGGACAAAGGGATACTTGGCTACAGTTTGCTGGGTGCTTACTCATTCATTCACTTTACAACAAATATTTATTGAAGATGTATTCTGTGCCAGGCATTGGACTATTCTGATGAACTACTGGCACAGTCTCACCCCTCACACTATTGTGTTTTTACATATCATTTCATTTAATTCTTCCTAAAACCTGTTAGGTAGCTATTTTAATCTCCATGAGGAAACTGAGGCACAAAGAGGTTAAAGGACTTGTTCAGTCGTATGGTGGTGAGTGGCAGACCTGAAACTTGAGCTTATGTCTTTTGACACCACAGTTTATGCTTTATTCTATGCAGACTGCTAGACATAATTCTAGGAGATTGTAAATCTAAATTAAATCTACAGCCAGAGAGCCAGTGTTTTACAGATAAGAAGAAAAGTATTCTTAACTCTCACTTTCTAGATATAGCTGAGATAGTACTACAAGATTGCTGTAGGCTGAAAACTAAAGGAGCTCAGCTCTTCTCATAAGACCTTGTCTTCAGAAGCAACAAGCCTGCCACCTTCATTGTGAGTGAAACATATGACTCCTGTTCAATTACGCCTTCCCAGTATCTGGAAGGAGAGATGCACTTGAGGCCCTAGGTGGGACAAGAAATGCACTATTTTAGGGAGAAAAGGGATAAAGATTAGTGGTTCTTCCTCTAAGTGAGTCTCAGGATGAATCCCATTCATTGGAGTCCCCTTACCTTTCTAACTCTCCTTCCCACTTATTCTATACATCCCCTCAACTGATTCAGCCTTCCTTCCTTGCCCTTTTCCTCAATCATTCCATTGTGCCTTCTTGAACATCCATTCTGAGTCCTACAAATATACCTTTCCTACATAGCAAAGTACTCAAACTGGAAAGGAGAGATGAAGTAGACAGAGGGAGGAGGGGATTGGGATGGAGGCATGAGGGCACAAGTGACTGATGGATAGAGATGTTGGGCTGGACCCAGGCAGTGAGAAAGAAGGGAGAGACTGAGAAAGTAGCTGGTTAAGGGAAGAAGGAGGGAAGTGTAGGACAGACATGGAGTAGGATGCTCTCTGGAGGAGCAGGAGGAAGATGGCAAAAAGAAGCCAACAGAAGTAGGCCCCAAACAACAGCAACATCATCATCCCCATCTCAATAAGAGCAACTTTATGAGGTAAGTACTATTATTAACTACATTTGATCATTAAGGCAACTAAGAAATAGAAGGGTTGGATAAATTGTTCCAAATCTCATGGCTGCAAATGGTAGAGTCAAGATGAAGACAGAAGCAGGCAGATTTCAAAATCTATGCTTTTCAATCTTCACATCCAATACAATTTCTATCAAAATACCAACATCAAAGACTTAGGAAAAAGTAGGTCTAAAATTCACATGGAGTCAAAAAAGAGCCTGAAGAACCTAACCAAAAAGAAGAAAACTGGAGGCATCACATTACCTGACTTCAAATTATACTGTAAGGCTACCGTAACCAAAACAGCATAGTACTGGCATAAAAGTAGATACATTTAAAAAGAAAAAGAAGGGAAAAAGGCTAGCTAAATAAAGAAATAACAAAATTGGGGGGAAAAAGTGGACCCACAGATCAGTGAAACATTGAGATGAAAACAAAATGAAACAAAATCATATACCTAAAACCAATTGATCTTTGACAAGGCAGACAAAAGCATACATCAAGGAAAGAATACCCTATTCGATAAATGATGTTGGAAAAATTGTATAGCCATATGCCAAAAAAGGAAACTGACTTCCTATCTCTTACATAATACAAAAGGTGAATTAAAGGTGGATTAAAGACTGAAATTTAAGACCTGAAACCATAAAAAATTCTAGAAGAAAACCTGGTAATAACTCTTCTGGACTTCAGTCTAGGCAAAGAATTTATGAGTAAGACCTCAAAAACAAATACAATAAAAACAAAAATAAGCCAGGCGCAGTGGCTCAGGTGTTTAATCATAGCACTTTGGGAGACAAAGGCTGGTGGATTGCCTGAGAAACAGCAAGACCACATCTCTAAAAAAATAGCTGGGCAGGCTTGATGCCGTAGCTCGGTGGTTAGGGCACCAGCCACATGCATGGGGGGTTCTAACCCAACCAGGGCCTGCTAAACAAACAACAACAACAAAAATAGTTGGCAGGCACCTATAGTCCCAGCTACTAGGCTGGCTCAAGAGAATCGCTTGAACCCAAGAGTTTGAGGTTGCTGTGATCTGTGATGCCACAGCACTCTGCCTCAAAATAAATAAATAAATAAATAAATAAATAAATAATGGTTGGGCGCCTGTAGTCCCAGCTACTTGAGAGACTGAGATAAGAAGATCACTTGAGCATAAGAGTTTGAGGTTGCTCTAAGCTATGATGCCAGGACACTCTACTATGGGTCACAAAGTGAGATTCTGTCTAAAAAAAAAAAAAAAAAAATAGACAAATGGGATTTAATTAAACTAAAAAGCTTCTGGACAGCCAAAGAAATAATCAAAAGAATAGACAATTTACAGAATGGGAGAAAATATTCATGAACTTTGTGTCTAACAAAGGCTAATACCCAAAAATCTATGAGGAACTCAACTCAGCAAGAAAAGAAAAAAACATTAAAAAGTGGGGAAAAAGGCTTGGCGCCTGTAGCTCAGTGGCTAGGGTGCTGGCCACATACACCGGGGCTGGCAGGTTCGAACTTGGCCCAGGCCTGCCAAACAACAATGATAACTACAACAAAAAAATAGCTGGGAATTGTGGCAGGCACCTGTAGTCCCAGCTTCTTTGGAGACTGAGAAAAGAGAATCGCTTAAGCTGAAGAGTTTGAGGTTGCTGCAAGCTGTGACACCATGGCACTCTACCCAGGGCAACAGAGTGAAACTCTGTCTCAAAAAAAAAAACCCATGATTTTTCTAAACAAAGTAAAAAAATAATATATATATGTATATATACACGCACACACACATATATACAAATGGCCAACAAACATATTAAAAATGCTCAAACATCACTAATAATCAGAGAAATGAAAATTAAAACCACAGTGAGATACCGTCTTATTCCAATTAGAATGGCCATTATTAAAAAGTCAAAATCAATAACTATTTGGTGCAGATGTGGTGAAAAGAGAACACATACACTGTTGGTGAGAATGTAAATTAGTACAAACTCTGTGGAGATTAGTATGAAGATTTCTAAAAGACTCAAAAGTGTAGGGCCCCCTGCCCCTGCTTCTTTTCACGCTTTTAACTATCCTTAGATAGTTCTACTCATAAATCAAATGACAATAAACTGGAAGGAGACATTAACACGTGAACAGAAAGAAGGAGCCTTCTCAAATTTTCCTATTTCTGAGCAAACTATAAAGCTTCTGAAAGGTCGAGGTGTAACATATCTCTTTCCTATTCAAGTTAAGACCTTTGGTCCTGTATATGAAGGAAAAGATTTAATAGCTTAAGCATGGACAGGAACAGGAAAGACATTCTCTTTTGCCATCTCCTTGATTGAAAGACTCCAAAGAAATTGGCTGAGTCAGAAAGGTTACAGGCAGAGTGGCATGATTCACATTGGATACTCTCAGTGCCAAACTACCTGAAATTGAAGAATATTATGATGGAAACACATCTTCTAATTCCAGACAGAGGAGTGGCTGGTCAAATGGCCGGTCAGGCAGGTCAGGTCGATCAGGTGGTCAATCTAGTGTCCAGTCAGGTAGGTCAGGTCAATCAGGTGGTCAATCTGGTGGCCGGTCTGGTAGACATAGCCCACAGGGGAGTCACTCAGGAAACCGACAAGATGGTAGAAGAGGAAGTGGGTACAGAAATCTATCAAGAAGCGGAGACCACAGACAGAGTTTTAATTGAGTATTGGATAGTTAATCTACCAGTGTGAGCTTGCCTATTTCTGCCTAATCATGTACATTATCCACCAAAAATTAAGTCATCATAGTTGAGGTATGTGTATGCTGTTTGTAAAGAAGCTAGTCGTATTTTTTTAAAAGTATTTCACAAGAATGGTTGTAAACAAATCTACTTATCCAGTTATACCTTTGAATTAAAAAAACCTCTTTTTTTTTGAGACAGAGCCTCAAGCTGTCACCCTGGATAGGTTGCCGTGGCATCACAGCTCACAGCAACCTCCAATTCCTGGGCTCAAGTGAGTCTCTTGCCTCCACCTCCCAAGTAGCTGAGACAACAGGCACCCGCCACAACGCCCGGCCATTTTTTGGTTGTAGCTATCATGGTTGTTTGGCGGGCCTGGGCTGGATTCAAACCCACCTGCTCAGGTGTATGTGGCTGGCACCTTAGCCCATTGAGCCACAGGCGCCAAGCCTAAAAACCTCCTTTTATTGTCTCTTTTCAAAAAAAAAAAAAAAAGAATCAAAAGTGCATCTACCCTACCATTTATTCTTGCAATCCCACCACTGGGTATCTATCCCAGAGGAAAAGAAATCATTTTATCAAAAAGATACCTGCACTTGAGTGTTTATTACAGCACAATTCACAATTGCAAAGATATGGAATCAACCTAAGTATCCCTCAACTATGAATAGATAAAGAAAAAATATATATACACACACACATACACATACACACCATGGAGTAATATTCAGCAATAACAAAGAATGAAATAATGTTTTTTGGCAGCAACTTGGTTGGAACTAGAGGTCATTACCCTAAATGAAGCAATGCAGTAACAGAAAAATAAACACATCACCTGTTCTCATTGCAGTAACAGAAAAATAAACACATCACCTGTTCTCATTTATAAGTGGGACCTAAACTATGGCTACATAGGCACCCAAAGTAGTATAATAGACACTGGAGACTCAAAAGGGATGAGAGAGGGTGAGGGATGAAAGAAAAATCCGGCTTGGCACCTGTGACTCAGCGGGCTAAGGCGCCAGTCATGTAAACCTGAGCTGGCGGGTTCAAATCCAGCCTGGGCCCGCCAACCAACAATGACAGCTGCAACCCAAATAAAAATAGCTGGCCATTGTGGCAGGCGCCTGTAGTCCCAGCTACTTGGGAGGCAGAGGCAAGAGACTCACTTGAGCCCAGGAATTGGAGGTTGCTGTGAGCTGTAATGCCACAACACTCTACCCAGGGCGACAGCTTGAGGTTCTGTCTCAAAAAAAAGAAAAGAAAAGAAAAGAAAGAAAAATCCATGCTTTTATCTACTAATCTATGCTCTCACCTACCACTCTGTGCTGTTTCATCAAGGCAACAACAGAACATGTTTCTCTTCAGATAATCTCTGGTCCTGGACTAAACTGTTTGTGTTCATCTTAAGCAATGCATTTGTATTTTATTAATAAGCAGACGTTAACTAATAATTACCTCAGTTTATCTATATACCCTAAATCAAAGCATCTAATGTAACTAAACAGTTTTTAAAAGAAAAACTGTCTGAATTAATATATAAATTTAACAAATTATGAAATTTCCCCCCCCCAACTGGTTTGAACTGGGAAGACTTTTTTTTATCTTGACTTTGTCATACCTTTATGTGTCCTGGTTTCAGCACCTACAAATAGTTTTCAAATGTAAGGGTAATACAAGGTTTCCTGGGAGATAGTGAGAATTAATCAGTTAAAATGTAAGATGGACTTTCAACAATTTGGCCCATTCAGTAGTCAGTGAGCCATTCTGATGTGTTGGGAAGGGGGAGGAAAAAGAAGAACAGGGGGATCAACTGTGAACTGTTCAAAGTGGCACAGTCAGACCTGCAATTAGAAAAGCTGCAGGATATACTTGAGACTGATTGAAATCCCTGTTCTATAGTTCTGACCTCTCCCAAGATATCCACACATTGTATTCAAGCTCCTGCTAAATACTTCCTCTCTGATGTCTCTGAGACAATTCAAATTCTGTGTACTCCACATTGATCTTTTTGTGTCCCTCCCTCACTGCCCACATGACCAATATCTTCTCTCCCAATGTTCTCTAGTTAGTAAATGGAACCAAATTTACCCATTTCCACAAGCCAAAAACCCCACCTTCCACTTCACACACAACCTGGATGATCTTTCCAAAACACAAATTTGTTTATATTACCACTGCCATAGCTTATTCAAGGCTTCTATTTCTCTCTTTGGTCTCTTTTTTTTTGAGACAATCTCACTCTGTCACCCTGGGTAGAGTGCTGTGGTGTCATAGCTCACAGAAAACTCAAACTCTTGAACTCAAGAGATCTTCTTGCCTCAGCCTCCTAAGTAGCTGGGACTACAGGTGCCCACAATGCCAGGCTAGGTTTCTATTTTTAGTAGAGATAAGGTCTCGTTCTTGCTCAGGCTGGTCTTGAACTCCTGAGCTCAAGAAACCCACCAGCCTCAGGCTCCCAGAATGCAAGGATTAGAGGCATAAGCCACAAAACCTGGCCTGGTTTCATCTTTTACCTCTCCTGGGCTTGTCTTCTATGCTCATGAATACCAAGTAGCTTGTGGTTCTTTGAGCGCACCCCATGGTTTTTGCCTTTATGTTTTTGTTCAGGCTATTCCTCTGCCTGGAAGAGATCCCTCTTATACCTCTCTGTTCCCACTATCTTTTTATCCTTCAAAAGTCCAGGTATTTTCTCTTCATAAATGTTAAGGTCTCTTGCCCCATTTGGTCTTCCCTACAAGTCTGTGAGCTCCTGAGGACAGGAAGCATATGTTCATCTGTGCCCTCCATGTTTCCACTCTGCTCAGCATAGCACCTGCCAGTCATACTGAAGTCACTCAGGAAATGTCTGGACCAAACTGATTTCCACTGTGCTCCTATGACACTTACAGCAGTTGAAAGGGCCCAAGTGATGCCATTTTGTTAATGGACTCCATTTTACAGGTTGCTGTGTAATTTGCGGTGTCAATGTTAGTTTTGTAACTTTTGATTCCTGGCACCAGTTCCCCTGACCACCCCCACCGGTTGATCAGTACCAGCCCCTTCCTGCTTAGCGACCACCCACCTGTTCCTGGTACCGCCAAGGTATCCAATCAGCAAGTGGACTCATCCTTGTTCCACCCTTCCCTTATCCTACTCCCCTTATCACATTTCCTCCTCCCAACTTCCTTTTGGTACACTGTAAAAATACCTCAGCCCCACCCCTCGGGGCCATTCAGATTGAGCCGTCATTTAGGTGGGGCTGAACGATCAGAGCTTAAGCTTGTAATAAATTCCACCCTTTGTCTTTGCATCTGCCCACCTGGTGTGAGTTTCTTCTGGGGAGAACCCCAAAATTTGGGCACAACATTTGGGGGCTCATCCGGGATTTCCCCTGTTGAAGACCTCAAACTCACACTCCTCAGTTGTGTTGTCCCTTGCCGGCCTTTGTTCTCTTTGTTCTCTCATCTCTATCTTGCTTGTTGTTCTGATTTTGGCCAGTAGGGGGAGCAGGACGTGGAATCCCTGATCCCACACAAGGGCTGGAGATGCCCAGAATGAGTAACTAGGATGTGGAAACCCCAGATTTGAATCCCCGTGATGGGGATTTTTGTCTTCTCATTGAGGATTTCGGTGGGACGCGCCCACCACCTAGCACTCAGGTGCCATGTTCGCATTTTGACTTTCTTTTCCAAACTCTGCGTGGCTGTGTGTGTTTGTTTATCAATGTGCTTTTGTCTGTTTTGTTTGTGGGTTATTATACTGGGAAGAAATGGGACAAGCGCAAGCAATTCCTTTAGCCCTAACCCTTTCCCATTTTCAGGATTTTAAGGAAAAAGCTCGGAACTATGGATTCAATGTAAGCCGTGGCAGATTACTCGTCTTGTGCCACAACGAGTGGCCAGCCTTTAACATCGGGTGGCCACCAGAGGGCACCTTTCACTTACCTATTATTTTGCATGTCAGAAACATTGTCTACCGCCAAGACACAGGGCACCTGGACCAGAGTCCATACATCATTGCCTGGCAGGACCTGGTCGAGGCCCCCCCGAAGTGGCTGAAGCCTCTCCTGCCCCCCGAGACAACCCCCACTGTTTTAGCCCTACAATCCAAGAAACCAAAGAAACCTTCACCCCCTCCCTGCCCCCCCCCATCCTACAGGATAGCACCTCCCCCGAACTTTTATTCCCTCAGACTCACC
>CAUYON010182596.1:0-50385 GCA_963573935.1 Arctocebus calabarensis | reverse complement strand
GGCTCAAGCGAGTCTCTTGCCTCTGCCTCCCAAGTCGCTGGGACCACAGGCGCCCGCCACGACGCCCGGCCATTTTTTGGTTGCAGCCGTCATTGTTGTTTGGCGGGCCCGGGGGCTGGATTCGAACCCGCCAGCTCAGGTGTACGTGGCTGGTGCCCTAGCCTGTTGAGCCACAGGCGCCGAACCAGATACCAACTTCTTATCCACACCAACCCTGAACTCGTGAAAATCAGCTTTTGCTTAAAAGAAGCGTGAAACCTTTGGGTAGAGGCCTGAAAAGAAACTGGCAAATCCAGGTGGTGATGCTGAGAAGCTGTGGAAAAGAAGTGCATGGGTTGTTTCATTACCATTTAATTTTTTCTTGTTAAATAGGCTAAGGGGTTGCTTAAAACAAGGATCTGAAGTATGTGGTAGAGTTATATAATGTCTAGACAACTGAGTTACTCGTATCTAATCTTATGACAACAATCCTTTCTAACAGGTCCAGACATGGTGCCATATGAGACTCAGTTAGAAGGAAATGAGGATTAGTGATTAGTCCATTAAAACATGAAAAAAGTCTGGGTTAAAAAAAAAAAGGCTGTATATATTAAGAAATTATTAAGCAGTATCAAAAACTATCATAAATAATTCCAGCATGTTTTGTCCAATTTTATTTGCATGGACTATGCAATAAATACTTTTGTCTGATTTATCACAAGAATACACTGCAAGTCTAGTTTGACAAGAGAAAACTCACATGGATTTAAAGAGGAAGGGGTTGTTTAGAGAAGATGAGGGTTATCTTTTTTCAGAAAGGTTATTATCTGTAGAGTAAGCAATGGAAATGCTGTGGATATTATCTTCTTTGCTCATCTCAGAGTACAGGATAAGAGAATGGGGTTAATGATAAGCTAAAAAGTCATAAAAACAAGAAGGAAGGAGCTGTAAACTAATGACTTCTTGTGATGGACAGCCGTGTTTAAAAAGAGAATCTTAATAGTGACTGATCATTTCTTGGCATCATATCATAGGGAAGGTTTTAATCAGGGGGAACTATAAGGAAATATAATCCCTTAAGAAGAATTAATTCTTTCATTCTAAAGTTCACTAATACAAAACTCTAAGGTGTAAAACATCAGAATTAAAAACTTAGATCAGAGCCCGGTGCGGTGGCTCACACCTGTAATCCCAGCACTTTGGGAGGCCAAGGCAGGTGGATTGCCTGAGCTTATGGGTTGAAGACCAGTCTGACCTAGTGTGAGACCTTGTCTCTAAAAATAGCCGGGCATTGTGGCCGGTGACTGTAGTTCCAGCTACTGGGGAGGCTGAGGCAAGAGGATCACTTGAGTCCAACAGTCTGAAGTTGCTGTGAACTATGACACCATGGCACAAAGCAAGACTCTGTCTCAAAAATTAATTAATTAATTAATTAATTAAAAAAAACAACTTGGTTCACAGGTTCAGAACGCCTTTCTTTATCTGAGATATATAGAGCATCTTTCTGCACATAAATGAGCATCAGATACCATTATCCACATAGATGAACAAACACTCTTTTTAAAAAGTGGGCTCAAAACATTTGGCTTTTTTCTTGATCATATTCTAAAAAAGGTTTTGGAATTTATCTGACTTTTTAAAATATGTGAAAAATAATCATTACCAGCCTGTTCACAAAACATGACAAAAGAAGGCAAGCTTATCACTTAAGTATTTACCTTAGCCCTGTACTGGTAAATTAAGTAATCAATTATAATAACCATTCATAATAAGAAAACTCTTAACTAGGCCATAAAGAAAAAGGTCAGTTAGCAGTATTTATTTTGGAATTCTCCACAGTTATCTTATCAATTCGTTTTTCCTTCCTTTTTTTAGAGCAGGCTGTGTAGTGAAAGCTAAACTGAATCAAGATGGAGACAGGAGAAGGTACGGCTGCAGCATTTATCTGTCTTTGTGTGTATATATCTACAGGCCTGGTTACTATTTTACTCAATTTCTAGATCACATAGATACTTTAAAGTACTTCTGAGCATATGAAAAAAAAAATTCACTTTGTGAGTTTCCAGTTTGTATTGCAAACAATTTGATTGTACCAAATCAACTGATTGGTATTTATCTTTGCACACATACAGACCCTGTTACTGTTTTGCCTAAGCTCTAGAATGCATGGATACTTTAAAGCAGTGGTTCTCAACCTGTGGGTCGTGACTTCTTTGTAACAATGACAATACATCCTGCATATCAGATATTTACATTACGATTCATGACAGTAGCAAAATTACAGTTATGAGGTAGCAATGAAAATAATTTTATGGTTGGGGGTCACCACAACATGAGGAACTGTATTAAAGGGTTGTGGCATTAGGAGGCATTAGGAAGGTTGAGAATCACTGCTTAAAGTGTTTTAGAGCAGATGAAAAAAAATCACTTCATGAGTTTCCATTTGTACCTCAACCAAATCAACTCATTAGTAAATAGAGTACCTTCAAATGTCGTTTCATCATTCACACCTGTGAATATATTTCTTCTGGTAATTAAACATATGAGCTCCTAAACTAATTCATGTCATAATCAAACAAAATGAATATACATACATACATACATATACACAACACACACACACACACACACACATCATATACCTTTGTAACTCTGGATATGGAATGACTAAAGATTCACTCATTCAAGATAAACATGATTAAATATTGAAACATCAAAACATTTTACCACTGTAATTGAGTGTTATGCTGAGTAAACCTATATAAATCAGAAATTTATGGACTAAAAGAAAAACAGACACAAAAATTTAATGTAGTGTTGGCAAAAAATTAGATTATATGATAATGTATGTTTATTGCTTTTAAATATTAAGATGTGGCTATTTCCTTCCTCTTTGGACAACAAATCAGTATAGATTTAAAAGGGCTCTTAGCTTTTGTAGCCAACTTGACCTCAGCAGAAAAGAGTCTTCTAATTACCTCTCTACTATAGTTGTGTCTGCTCATCAACTCAGACATAAGAAATAGGAATAATGAGGGATATTTCAAACATGAATACATAAAGTTATGACATTGGCCATATTTTTTCAATTTATTTAAGTAGTAAGAGTCTATACACAGCAATAGCTACCTTTTATTCCTCCTAATTTGTCTAGTAGAAATGAGTAGTATACCTCTATATTCTTACAAAAAAATTCTATTTTTACATGAAAATATTTCTTACAAAGATTTAAAAGGCCCTAAAGATGGTTGTCTCCATAAAAATCAAACTTTCAAAGGACGAAATTTAATGTAACTAAAATTCAAATGGTATAAACCAGGATAGACAACATCTGCTTTGATTAATTGAACATCCATTTTGATCATTGATGTCTGTTAGTTTTTTTTTTGTTTGTTTGTTTTTAGAGACAGAGTCTCACTTTATTGCCCTCAGTAGAGTGCTGTGGCATCACAGCTCACAGCAACCTAAGCCCAATCAGCTATTGGGCTTAGGTGATTCTCTTGCCTCAGCCTCCCGAGTAGCTGGGACCATAGGTGCCTACCACAACGCCTGGCTATTTTTTGTTGCAGTTTGGCCAGTGCTGGGTTTGAACCTGCCACCCTCAGTATATGGGGCCTGCACCCTACTAAGTAAGCCACAGGCGACACCCAATGCCTGTTAAATAAATGGTTTTTCTGCATAATGGACAAAGTCCTCTAGTCTTTCTGATACCTGGTATATTGTCTTTGGCAGAGGAAACTTAATGTGACTTGTATTTAAGATTAATACAAAGAGCCTTAATAGCTCAGAGCAAGGTAAGTTGTACAACTGACCATAAAAGAATGATAAGGTTTTCATCTGAAATAAGGTACAGTTGTTCCTTGGTATCTGTGGGGGATTAGTGCCTGGATCCCCTCAGATACTAAAATGAAAGGATGCTCAAGTTCCTGATATAATGAAGAACTTAGCGCAGTAGTTGCATATGACCTATGCTCATCCTCCTGTACACTTCAAATTAGGTCTAGATTACTCATACATGGTAATACAATGGAAATGCCATGCAAATACTTGTAATACTGCAATGTTTTATTTATATTGTCTTTTTAGTTGTATAGTTATTTTTATATGTTTTATAATTTAAATTTTTTTCTTTTCTTTTCTTTCTTTTTTTTTGAGACCAAGTCTCATTCTGTCACCCTGGGTTTGAGTGCTGCGGTGTCATACCTAACAGCAACTTCAAACTCTTGGGCTGAAGTGATTCTCTTCTTCAGCCTCCCTAGTAGTTGGGACTATAGGTGCCCACCATAATGCCTATTTATTTTTAGAGATGAGATCTCGCTCTGGCTCAGGCTGGAGCAACCTCAAACTCCTGGGCTCAAGCAATCCTCTTGCCTCAGCCTCCCTAGTAGCTGGGACTGCAGGAACCCACCACAACACTTGGCTATTTTTTTTAGAGACAGGGTCTCACTCTTGCTTGGGCTCATCTGCAACTCCTGAGCTCTAGTGATCCACTCTCATCCCCCTCCCAGAGTGCTAGGATTGTATGCGTGAGCCACACTGGGTTATTTTTGAATATTTTTGGTCTGTAGTTTGTTGAATTTCCAGATGGGGAACCTGCTGATACAGAGGGCTGACTATAGTTTGAAGTAAAGTTTGATGGGATTTTAGCTACTTAGTGTTACTGACTGAATCATATACATCATTAAAATACTCAAATAATTTAAATACTCCTGTTTGAGTAATTGGAAATATACCCTCAGAGAACATAAGCTGAGTGGGTTAGTTCTCTTAGTTAGCAAAACACTTCAGGAATGCCACATGGCAAGAAATAAGCCAGAAACGGCCTTTAGGCTCGAACAGAAGGAAGACTCTAACAGAAAACCATTCAAGCAAATCCAAGATACTGTTTGTATGTATAAACCATGGAAGTATTGATTAAGCTTTATTTAAATGAAGCTTTACATTTTCTTATTGGAGATAAGAGAAAGGCAGTTTTTAGTGAGAGGTAAACAGGAGGAGCAGAAAATTATCTCAAAGAGGCCCAAAGTGTGGGTAAAAGTCACATCAGTCCATGCTCTGACTCCCCATATGTGATTGTGGCTTAGATTTAATCTAGATACTGAGAAAACTCTACTGACAAACTTTCCTTCTTTGGATGGACTCAGCTGGTGATCAGCATCACCTATTTAGTACCAGGTGTGACTTGGAGGAAACTAAAGGAAGGACTTTTCAGTTCAAGAATTGGAACATGTAAGATTCTCATACAGCGAACAGCACAAACAGTCAAAAAGGAAGAAATGTATAAACCACTACTTTATAAAGTTCTTCACCTTTTTTTCAACCAGCCAGCCAATTTTGAAATGGCCTGGGAAAACAGCATTACAAGGAATGAATAAGCCTACATACATTTTATCATCGTACTATTTGCATGATTCTACAAACACTGATGGACAGGTGCACATCCTGGGCTAGATATGACACAGGCCGGGTGACTGTGGCAACAGAGAAACAGGGGTTGGAACTGAGATTGTGGCATTTGACAAGCTAGACTCTCTTTTCACTTCCTTAAGTTCCTGAACACATTTTCTCTTTTCATTTTAAATGAATGGAATGCTAAAGATGTTACAGAACTTAGACCCACACTCTCTGGAGACATTACTTTCTTTAACTACTTGGACATTTGGTAAACAATTTATAGTAAGCCAAAAAACCTGTCAGCGAGTGAACTTCAACTTGGACTGTGCTTTACATAAGTAAATGCAAATTGAAATGTTATAAGTTGAATTGCAAAAGGAGCATGCTATTTGCTAAAGTGAGTCCTTTTAGAAGATAAATGCAAGCTTGTAAAGCAATTAATACCCCCAGTGGACTATAGCTCTTCTAAGTTCTTCGTGAGCAAATCTAGATGTTTATCGAAATGCCAAATAAAACATGCTGGTGTATTTATTAATAAACTCTTGGATTTTTACTTTTGCACTTTCTTTGCTGCTGTATGCCTAGCTTTTAGGAAAAAAAAGGCTAGGAGAACAGTATAGTGCAATAAATATTTGGTAAGGGAATGAGTACTTTTCAGTGTTTGATCTGAGGCCAAAGCATGGAACACCTCATTTTCGTGTGTGTGTGGGGTTTTTTTTTTTTTTGGTTGGGGCTGCGTTTGAACCTGCCACCTCTGGCATATGGGGCTGGCGCCCTACCCCATTGAGCCACAGGTGCTACCCAGGAATGCCTCATTTTAAGGGTGCACTGGAAGCAGGGGAAATGTAAGTTTCAGTCACAGGCCTTCTCACAACAGTGGTTAGAACCACCTGGGCAGGAGGAGGCTCATGGCAAAGGGAAGGGAGATTCTGCATGGTCTGAATGTACAAGCAAGCATGTTTCCCATCAATTTATTTACACTATTAGAAATCTGAATGAATTTTTTCCATGAGGAATTATATATTTCTATTAGCTCATATTGTCTCAGAAAGTGGGGGGAAAACCTGCAGAAAGCCCCGTAGAACTTATCACAATAGTCTAGGCAGAAGTAGATGACTGTCACTCCAAGGAAGTAACACTTTCCATAATTTAATACCCTAGTGGATAAACATGTGAATTTAAAGCGTAGATACATTTTGGAAACACTCAAACAACTCAGGAAACACATGTGCTATGGTGTCATCAGGTCATACTTCAGGTGGAGCTCTGGGAAATTTTTTGGAAAATACTGGTAGAAATAGGTTGGAAGGAAAGCGACAGAGCACATAAATCCATTAGCAATTGCATTTATAGCTCTTTCCATCTGTCATTTTCAAAGCATTTTTCTAATATTAGCTGCTGAAGTTCTAAGTACACACAGCTCCTATCCATTGTCTCATCTCACTAGATAAAGGTAAAGAGCAGAACGCAGGAAGCTTTGTGAGCTAGCACTGGTGTGCGATCCAAGCAGCATTAAATGCAAAGACTTCAGCTCGGAGTTCACGATTTCTTTCCCTATGCTGAAAGTCTATGAAGCTAACTATTTCCTTGGAATCATTTTTTGTCTTTCAACAAAATCTTCATTATTCTTCACGCAAATTAGAGAAAGAGACTAGGGTATGAAAACATTGCTGATGTTGCCTATTTTAATGTAATCCGTTACATTGAAGATTTGATTATCCTAACTCAAGGCAAGCAAAGCTAACTTACAGAACAAAATATGCAATGTTGGCAAGATTTGATTAATTATATAGGTCTGCCCTTGCCATCAAAACAATGCAAGACAATGGATTTCTAAGGTATTTGTTTTAGTTTTACTTAAGATTTAGTAGTTTATACTCATACCTCTCTCTCCCTCCTGAATGTAAGTAACTTATAATGAATGCTCAAGGCCAAAACAAGTAGCTTAAAGCACTTAACAAAATACCCTGAAGAAATTAATAGCTATAATTTTACAATGAATACGGTAGTCCTAAATAGTTCCATGATTAGGTCAGTTAATTTAAACTTTAAAATATATACATGTCTTTCAATAGAAGATAAACTCCTTGAAGGAACTTGAAAGGAAAAATTAGAAGAATTTCATTGTGCGGACCTTGTTCCTAACCCAGGCTATACTTACGCAAGAGAATTGGGGATCTGGAAACTTCTGTGGCTAATGTCTGCAACACGCTGTGATAATGACCAGGAGACTAACTAGTCATTCAAGTGAGAAAAAGGTTTGGCAAGTCCAAGAAAAAGGGAACTCACAGTCCTTTATTCAGGGAAATTAAAAACAAAACAAAAAAACCTTACAAAGAAATTTAGGCCGTATCTCATGAGGGTAAGAAGAAACTAAAAAAAAAAAAAAAAAGCAAAACCCTAAGAGACAAAGTGAGCTTATGCACATTACAATAATATATGTTGAAATCTCTGGAGAAACTCTATTATATCACGATTAATGCACAAACTGCAATGGAGCCAGGCTAATTTCAATAGATTCCAAGTTTTGAGCAGTTCCTAGGCTATCCAAGTGGGAATTTGGCCAGGACTCTGGGGTTAATAATTCATTTTGAGGAGGGCTAATTCTTTGGGAAGCAGCCCACACTGCAGGAGGAAACATTTGGCCCATGTGAGCAAATTCGCTTTTCAGGATCACCATCGATTAGCTCTACAAGACACATTTTTTAGGGAGACAGTGAGGGGAAGTCAGTCCACTTTCTCATACATATAGAAATATTTATTATGTTTTCAATAAACATGCCATATATACATAATATTCATGTCCAAGAAACAGTTCAAGTATACACGTCTAATGTCTGGATTCTGAAGGAATAATTTTTATACCAACTTTCAATTACCACGATCTCAGTATAGCACAATCAGAAGAGCACTGTGGCTAAAAGTAGGGGCTCTGGAATCAGACAGTAGTGGCTTTTAGCCTTGGCTTTGCAGATTACTACTCACGAAACCTTGAAGAGGCGACTGAAATCACCATATGATTTCGGTCTTTCACTTACAAAATAGGACAAAAGAAGGGTGCCTACTTTGTAAGGGGTTTTATGAGGTTTAAATAAGTGAGTTATTAATTGAAACTAGTTATTGAGTGCCTTGCACTGTTACAGAGGAGACAAATCCATAACCTCATGGAACTTACACTTGAGATGCAGGCAATAAGTTAAGAAATACCTTATAGCACAGGAATACAGGGAAAGGGGAAAGGGAGGGGCCACGTAGTGTGGCCAGGGAGAACGTTTTGAGAAGGTGACATTTGAACAGAGACTTGAGTGAAGTCAGAGCCAGCTAGGGAAAAGGAATGGCAAGGAGCCCCGAGGCAAGGAGCCCAGAGCTCTACTGCAGAGTGAGGGGGGCTGAGTAGAAGGCCAAGGCTGGCACGGTCGCCAGTGCCAAGCCATCCTGGGCCGGTGGGTCATGTTCAAAGATTTAAGTACTCACAAGGTGTCTGGCACATAGTAATTAAGCACATAATAAATAGTAGCTATTCATTTATTCATACTGGGTAAATATAGTCATAATTCAGCATCATCCATCATTTCCATTGCTCTGTCATGTAACTGGAGTTTTCTATATCAATCCTGTCATCCCAGCAAACCCGGTTTCCAACACCTAACACCTCTTAAATGCTCAGGAATATCACCAGTGTTTCTAAATACACATGTTTTCTGTGACATGTGGTTATTCAGCATCTTATTTATCAGTGAGTGGGTCTTAAAAGCACTGGTGAATGCTTTTGACCATGAACATCGTTCATGGTTTTTGAAAGGCATTTTGGTTGACTAAGGTGAGAGAGGGTGCAAAAAGAATCTTCAGCTGTAGTGGAGGAGATAAATTAGGACAGTATCCTCTGTGTTTTCCCCCCAAATATCAGAAGGTAGGAGGTTCCCCATACTAAGCTGATTTGGAATAAAATCTTTAGTTGATCTTGTGCCTCTAAATTGACAGCTCAGCTCCATGAATTACCACCAGGAAGTACACAAGACAGCCAATGAATCATTCATACCCTTCCCCAAACTTACATGGCTCCCTGTCACCAATACAACAGATTCTTGGCCTATATTTATTCCAAGGCCATTCACAATACGGGCCCAAACTATCTTTGCAAATTTACATCTCACTATCCTGCAACAGAAATGTAAAGTACTATTATTGCCATCAAAACACTTCCCATCTTGCAAATATTCAAATGCTCACTATTATTTCTCCTCCTTTTATATGCATGAAAGGTTATGTTGCCCAGCCCATCTTCACATCTCCTCTCCATGAACTAGGCATGACTATTTGACTGGTTCCTAGACAAATAAATGACCATTACTGAGAGTGGGTGTGCTGTTTGGGAGCTGAAGAATTCAGCCTATGCTCCTTTGAGATCCTGTGGCCCTCTCCTTTGTTGCCGTTAAGATAAAGGTGCCAGAAGGGAGATGGAACTCTACATGGTGGTGAGCTTGCATATGGAGGACAGTTGCCTTAGGGAGTGGCCAGAACTCACCATTGATTTTGTGTGCCCAAGAAATCAACTCTTACTATGTTATGCCACTGAGATTTCTGGTGCTATTTGTCAAAGCAGCATAACAAATCCTGACCTTACCGATAAGCCATTCTTCAAGATCAGGCTTCTTTGATTATCACTTTGAAGTCGTCCTTTCTTTCACTAAAAATCATATGAACAAATTTTTATTTTTTTAGATGCAGGTGAGGAATTTCTGTGCAGGAAAAATCAGCTCTATTAAAAAGGATCTTTAATAAACTCAGGGTTGAAAAATAGGGTTTGAAAGATATCTTCCAGGGATGTGTGTCTAATGACAGCCAAGCATCTTGTTAAAGCAGGAAGCTACTCAGCTTAAATGGCTGAGGAATTGCATTGAGAGCTGCCTAAAAGAAGAGGTGGAGAAGTGACTAAAGTTAGAGAAGGAGGTAAGGAAGAGATGGCATAAAGGTAATTTTTCAAGTGATGCGTATTCTGTGTAATGGAACAGTTCCATGTGACACTAAAAAACCTTCAATGAAACTACAGAATTCACAAAATCCTAGATATGATTAGATTTCTAGAGGAAGCTGGTGAAGGGGCTGAACTTGGTTTACATCACGTTTGTGTTGGTTTTAAAGACATTCACTTTTTGCAGTCAAAAGCGTCAGCTGACATCTGGGTCACAATGCATTTGTATTTTTCATGTAGGAGAAATACACATTATAATATCTGCATTATAGATACTGGGAGGGTGAGGGGGTAAGATCCTCAGCAAAAGGAACTATATTTCATGTGACTCTTGGTTCTGCATGTAGCTAAGTCAAAATTTATAGTGGAGGACCTCAGTAAAAACATATTGATTGAATAGATGATTGCTACAGATCAAAACCAGTCCACTCCAATTTGTTTTCTCATACTGAAATGTAAACTAGCCATAATTTACTTTTTGTTTATTTTAATGTTTTGCTGGAGGCATTTAAGAATAGTCTGTATTTCATTTGGACGCAATAGCAAATATTTTAAGTCCTCATCAGCCACAACCTTGCTAATTAGACGTTGTTGTATTTCTTCTCTTAGCCTGCATATTTCACTACATTTAATTATCTGAATTTTCTCAGTGCGAAGAAAAAGAGCTCCCACAAAGGGTGAGAATTGAGAGGAAATGTAGATAAAAATGAATTTCACTATCTCACTTCCAGTTTATCTACTCTGTCATCAACATTAAAGGCCTGTTTTTGTCTCTTCAGAAAACCACATGACATTTGAGAATCTTCTCCTCTACTGCACAAATTTCAAAACCATCTGGAACACCTTCCTTCCTTCCTTCTCTCCACCTCCCGGCTCGTCCATCCTTTTCTTCAAACACGAAAGTGTTTTTTCCTTATTTGGCTCGCTCTTCCTAGGTTTCTGAGCTTGTACATTTTTATCTTAATTCTTTGGTTATTTGTAGGTATTTCAAGGAAAGCAAACTTATACGTATACAGGAAAATTTGAAATAAGCAATACTTAGAAATAAATGCCCTTGGGTGTATGTTAAAAATGAAGAACTGACTTTTTTGAAACTTCTAATTTCACATGATAATGTGAAGCTAAAGGGCAAAGATCACCAAACCAGTGTGTGCACACAGAAGGAAGCTCTAACACCCCTCGTACACAGCTATTTTTAAGTTAGCGTGTTTGTGCTCAGTCAGGAAGACTTGCGTCTGCTCTTTGTTAGTAAATCAAACACACAGTTATAATTTTTGAAGATCTTCCTATAATTAAAAAACTGCAAATTTCAGCTACTTATGACTTAATACTCCAGAAAACTGTTTTTTGTCTTTTTTGACTCATTATTGCAAAAAAAAAAAAAAAAGTACAAACATAATCAAATGATGCAGGGCCCTAGTCTTCTAAAATTTCACTTATTTGTTTATAGGTGGAGAATTTGAGATTATTGACAAAAACTCTATAAAAATCTATATGTATATCTAGTCATGTTTACAAAGAACGAGTCCCTGGTTAAAATTCTTAAACATAATAGAGTTTTGGTTCAAAGTGCAAACACCATAGTGTGCATGGTCTTCTCAGACACACACACATACACCCTGCAGGAAATTAACAGAATGCCCGCAATTTGAAAAAATCCAGATTTCAGTATCATCTTTTGCTATACAAATTAGTGGAAGTGTCCACCTTACTGTCCCCCACACACAAAGAAAGTGATTCCCTTCCAGACAAGGGGCTTCTGACACTTGTCTTTATTGCCCATCATAAATTCATAAAGGGATGCCTGCTGTAACCAGTTGGCAAGTTCACTGCATAAACATCAACACCAATTTAATGACTTGTGTACACATTGTAAACTAGAGAATCTTTATACAAAGAAATCAGATAAATCAAACATGAGCTGAGGCTTAGGGGAAAGCAATTAAAGCTTTAGGTTAAGATGGCTGTGGGAGGGCACTGTGTCATATTAGAACAGATAATGGAAAATGTGTCAGCACAACTACAGTATGTGTAATTAAATTAATTATAATATTAAATGTGTTTAAAGCAACATATCTCCAACAGATAAATAGATAAGAAACACTCAGAAGTTTTAATTTTCCCATTATACGAGTTCAAACAATAGGCAAAAGAAACTCAGAAACTTCCTAGGGGGTTGATAAAAATAAAATGGTGATGGGGGTGGGATGGGAGGATGTAAAGTTGATTTACCTGCCTCTGGCTAATAACAGGAAAAAGGAATAATCAGAACATAAAAACCTTGTTTGGCTATATTTCATTTCCTACAGCATATCGAAATGGGTTGGCACCAAAACATTCTAATACCTCGAAGGTTGGTATACAGGACCTTTAAGGCACTTTGTTCTCTGAGCAAGTATTTACAGCCAATTTCTAAGAAATGCTTAAGCATCACCTGGTAATATAAATTTTAAAATTATATTAAAACCACCCAAGGAGATTTCTACTGAACAAAAATTAGATTGCCTATATGCCAAAGCTCTTCATCAGCTGAAAGTTGAAAGCTAAATTTGGCCCTAAGAAATTGGTTTGGAACTTCCAAAGTTCTGGGGCCAAATTCAGCCCTGTATTTCATGTATGCCTTGTTACATTAAAAAAAAAAAAAAAAAAAAAGTCTGTTCCAGTGATAGCGTCCCATTTATTCATCTCAAAGGCAGTAAGATTCTAGAACAGAGCCTACATAACACAAAATGCTTTTAAGTTCTCCCTGAGGGGAACACAATATACACAATTTATGTAAAAAGAAGAAAAATGAAAGCTAAGTATTCCAGTTGAGGGTCAGAAATCAATATTTCTTTAACAGCCTAAGCAACATGCATTACTCTTAATACAAATACTTCAGAGACTTCACGTTCTTCATAAAGGGGGATTTTCACATAATTGGGGTTGAGAGTGGCAGACTATGCTCGCCCAGCTTAGCTTCCATTGCTGCAAAGTAAAAAGGGATGTATTTGGACAGCATTTCACTGTCTTTTCCTCCTCAGTTAAGACTTCTTAACCTACGTGTCCAAGTGTGGAGCAACAGGTCAGTAAACTGTCATGCATATCAGGGGATATGACAAGGACACTGCATTACCAAGATCATGTAGATGGGAAAATATCTGAACAGAAAACTTACTGTATTGAGACAGTAAGAATATGCTTTTGAGAGGGGTGGCAAAACTTTTTTTTTTTTTTTTTTTTTTTTGCAGTTTTGGCCAGGGCAGGACTCGAACCCGCCACCCCTGGTATGTGGGGCTGGTGCCCTATTCCTTAAGCCACAGGCACCACCCTAGACAAACTTTTTAAAGATGTTCTGTTACATTGTCAATAAGAAGTTTTTAAAAAGAAACACTTCTGTTCATTTCAGTAAAACAAAGAGGTTATAAGATACTGTAAGAGGAGAATGAACTTTAAGTGGTTAAGTATAACTAAAAGGACTGAGTTTAAAAAAAATAAAAGAAGACCTTTCCTACTGTCTGGGTGTTAACTTTAATCTGTTCTTCACACGGAAGCCAAAGTGATTGATGCAAAGGACCAATGTGATTGTGTCACTCTGCTGCTTAACACGTTGCAGTGGCTTTCTGTTACTTTCAAGCTAAAGACCAAAATGTTTCCCCTGGCCACCAAGGCCCCAGGTGACCTGGGGGTGCCAGCCTCCGGAGTCACGTTGCACCTTTGTCAATACCGCTCTCCCCTCTTCGTCTATCTGCATTACTCTTTCACAGCGCAGCCATGCTTCCTCCTGCCACAGGGCCTCGGCACAGACGGGTCCTGGTCTTTATCCTGCACCTTACCTCACAGTCCCCAATGTCCACACCTTCCCACTTCAGATCTCAAGTTAATTGACGCTGACTTTTCCAATCAGGTCCATTCTCTCTCAATGGAGACTTCCAAAGCTCCCTGGGACTTTCCTTTGGGCACTTACCCCAGGTGTCCTTTTACCGGGCTGTAAACACCACAAGGGCAGCAGCTGCAGGACTCTGTTCCACCACTGTACCTCCACTGCCTTGCACAGAAGGTGGCTCACATGTGAAATACTTGATAGAGATTTGTGGAATGAATGAGTGCATGCATGTCAAGGGGAAATTAAGTTCCTAAAAAAGCCAACAAAAACAATTTCAAGTTACTTCTAAGCACCTTGAAATTAAGTCATAAATCAGAGGCTGTTATCAATATAGCCACTGCTTCATGGGTAGGACTGAATGAGTCAATTGTGGTTGGTAAGGCCCAACCAAAGAAGCGAGGAAAGGATCATCAAATATTCTATGACTCACAGGATCCTTAATAAACGGTACAGTCGCACCTGTGCTAGGTCCTATGAGGGTGCGTGGCTGTCTTCCCTGGCCAAGCTGACACAGAGTGTGTATTTTCCTGTCCTTTCCTTCTTTCAGGAGTGTATTCCCATATCATTTAAAGGAGTTCTAGAAAAACTGCCCACTATTACCCTTTCTCCTGGTTTCCAAATGTCCTTAATTTTACTAGGGTTTAAAATTCAAGTCTGTAACAACTCTCTTTTTAGTAAAGTAGAATTTAGCTAACTCAATTGTAGATAATTCATAGAGCTCCATTTTTCTGTGTATCATCGAAAAGAATGAAGCAATTCCCTGATTTCTGATTTTGAAACCCCTTTCCCATATCTACAAATCTGTTGAAACATCCTCTATAGCTTAGTACTGAGAAAAGATTTAGTACTTCGTAAATCATCTTTTAAATCACTGAAGTATATATTGAATTAATCTGACTTTGTACATAGTCTTTGTACTTGACAATATACATCAACACAGCTATAGAACGAAGGCTAAGCTTTAGTTTCCACTTGACCATTGCAAAGTCAGGGATCTCTCTGAGCCTTTGTATGCGTATCTATAAAATAGGAGAATAATACCTACCTTATAGGTCATTGGGGTGATTAAATAAGAAAATGACAGCAACATGCCTTACAGCAGTGTAGCATTTACAACTACAAAGCACGAAAAAGGTCCCAGTAAGTTTGAGGATGTACACAGGGCTTTGCAAAGAAGCAAGCCGTCCAAAGACCTTTTCTAGGGCTTCTCTCTGATCACCTGTGGCATCAGACCTCGTGCCCCAGTAGCACGATCTCTGTTTCAAACTGTCTCATGAGGAAACAGTTAAAGACGTTCTTTGCTTAAGCATAATGATTCTTATTTGGTCACTGCTTCTTTTTCAAAGCTTCCATCTGCATTCTTAAAATAGGTGAAAGAAAAGAAGGTATAAAACGGTAGACTAAAGAGTTTAGAACTTTGGTGCTGGCAAATGTTTGCTTTAAAATAAAACCCTAGAATGAATAAAACCCCAAATCCATCTATTTTAAAGCATCAAATTGGTATGTGAAATATAATCTATAAATAGAAAAATCAGGTTTGGTGCTTTGCACCTGATAAAAATTCAAAATGAATAAAACGACTGGCATGATGATGTTTAAATGTTAAAACAGTAACACTAAAGCACTGTAAGTGTACTTTGAGTTTAAAAGTTTAAAAAAACCTAAAAATGAATGGCATTGTTTTCTTATCATTAAAAAATACTGATATTCCATTTGAAATGTATGGGTTCGTAAAAATCCTCTGATTTCTAAAACTGATCTTTTGATGCTGAGACAGTATCTATCTGGTTGTGTATGGATACCTGTTAGAATTTATAACTACATACATGTAAACACTGAATTTAGTAATATTTCAGATAGATTTTCCCTTCATCATTTTCCAGATATCATGCCCTAAGAGCAATTTTTACCTTTGCATTTAAAATCACCTTAATAAAAATGAGACACTTTTCCTTTTCCTAGAAGTTTGCAGAGCAGCACCAAAACTTCAGGTAAAGATGAATTTCTGTCTGGTTATTTGGCATTGTGCAATGCATACTATTCATTATTTTAGAAAATTCTGCATCAGGGCTGATATTAAATCTAAAATTTTATATTTTAAAACACTAGGTGTTTCCTTCCCACCAAGCCACTGAAGTTGACTTAAGGTCAATGTCTCCAGCTATTTTACTTATAACATTGTTGTTAACACTCCAAAAACAAATTATTCATGTTCTAAAAATTAAACCATTTTCGGTTTATCAGTATTGCCATGATTTTCCTGAATTCTCTCAAATTCCTAAATTGTTAGAGAGCAATGACATTATGATGTGCCAAGTTAATATCTACATATGAGAAACAGAAGCAGAGATGTGGCTCAGGCCTGTAATTCCCAGCACTTTGGGAGGCCAAGGCAGGTGGTCTCAGGAGTTTGAGACCAGACTAAACAAGAACAAGGCTCTGTCTAGACTAAAAATAGAAAAATGGAGCCCATAGCTCAGTGATTAGGGCACCAGCCACGTGCCCTGGGCCGATCTACTAAATAACAATGACAACAACAACAGCAACAACAACAAATAGTCAGGCATTGTGGTGGGCGCCTGTAGTCCCAGCTACTTGGGAGGCTGAGACAAGAGAATCTCTTCAACCCGAGAGTTTGAGGTTGCTGTGAGCTGTGACGCCACCTCAGTCTACTGAGAGTGACATAGTGAGACTCTGTCTCAAAAAAAATAATAAATGAATAAAATATAAAAATAAATAGAAAATCTAGCCGGGGGTTGTGACAGGTGCCTGTAGTCACAGCTACTCTGGAGGCTGAGACAAGAGGATCACTTGAGCCCAAGAGTTTGAGGTTGCTGTGAGCTATGATGCTGTGGGACTAAATTCTAGGGTGACTGAGCAAGACTCTGTCTTGAAAGGAAGGAAGGAAGGGAAGGAGGAAGGAGGGAGGAAAGGAAGGAAGGGAGGAAGGGAGGGAGGGAGGGAGGGAGGGAGGAAGGAAGGATTTCCTAGGTAGAAATCATGCTAAAATTAGATCTTATCCTCTAAGGCTGACCTTCATCCTACCTTATACTTTCTGGATGTTTAAATCTGTGGCTTTGACTACATGAGTTGGCATCACCTGTAAGCTGAAGTCAGTATCAGGTGGACGGGGTGGGAGGAACCAGGTCCCCCTGTTAAATCACCATTGTGTGGTGAGTTAAGATCAGAACAGGCTTTGCTGTCCTGGGTTTTCCGGAGGTTTGCAGGTGAGAAAGTAATTGAGTGTAGCAAACACGGACCCATCAGATCTGCTCTTGGAACCTTTTGCCTGCCAATCAGGGCAAAATGCTTTTTTAATATTCCTGCTAACATGCACCCAAGAGGGAAGAGTCAATTTTATATCTACCCCAAGATCAAAATATCAAGAGATGGGAAATCCCTTTATAGAACAATCTTATTATCAAGGCTAAGGCAGCACCTGGGGAATTAATAGCTGACATACCTCATTTTACACATATACCATATGTTCATGGAAAATATAGCCATGTTACTTATCACTTTCTGTTTTGATTTCACTAGTTTATGTTTTGCCTTGAATAAAAACTGCATGAAAACACAGTCTTACATTACCAGGTATACATCCCCTCTACCAAATAGCTCAATAACATTTTTAGTGTTTTATTTATGCCAACAAAAATGCTCCGCAAATCAGTGCAGGGTGAACTGCTTGAAGAAGGCCGTTTGGATTCCAGGACCTGAAGTCTGTTTCAACATCACTCAGCAGACACTCCCCCAAATGGCCAGTGACTGCCTTGTTCCCTTCTTAATTTGTAAATCATGTATCTGTGTCTCAGTGTTCTTTAAACTTAGTCAAAGTAAAATCGTGAAACTTCTTAAGTCAAGCAGTGCATTCACAAAAACTAAGGTTTTTTTGTTTGGTTGTTTCCAGAGATCCATGATTCTACTGCACACCTATCATATGCTAAGGGCTCCATACGATTCACTACCACACACACAGCCACATACACACACATTCCCTAAGGGCTCCATACGATTCACTACCACACATACACAGCCACACACACACACATTCCCTAAGGGCTCCATACAATTCACTACCACACACATTCCCTAAGGGCTCCATACAATACACTACCACACACACACACACAGCTACATACACACACATTTCCTAAGGGCTCCATACAATACACTACCACACACACACATTCCCTGCATCCATTTGCCCCTTCTTGACGGCACTCTGAGATCAATTATTACTGGCTCCATATTACAGAAACTGAGCTGCTGAGAAGGTAAGTTACATGCTCAAGGTTACACAGCTAATGTGTGGTGGTAATAGGAGCCAAATGGGTTGCGTTTTTTTTTTTTTTTCATCCAATTGTTTGTTGTTTTGGCCACCACACAATAGGCAATGTCTCTGTGCACAGCCACTTCCAGGATGAGTCCAAAGTGATATGATATTAAGACAAAAGAAATAAGTTCAAGAGATCTACTGGCCAACATGGTGGCTATAAAGTTAATAACAATGTATCACGTACTGGAGAATGGCTGAGTATAAATTTTAAGTATTGGCTTGGCGCCCATAGCTCAGTGAGTAGGGCACCAGCCACATACACCGAAGCTGGCAGGTTGGACCTGCTAAAACAACAATGACAACTGCAACCAAAAAAATAGCCAGGCATTGTGGCAGGTGCCTGTAGTCCCAGCTACTTGGGAGGCTGAGGCAAGAGAATTGCTTAAGCCTAAGAGTTTGAGGTTGCTGTGAGCTGTGATGCCACAGCACTCTACCCAGGGTGACATAGTGAAATTTTGTCTCAAAAAATTTTTTTTTCAGTCTTGTTGCCACAAAATATAAGCATGTGATGTGATATATACATTAATTAGCTTATATAGCATCTCACATTACATATATTTTAAAACATCACAAGGTACATCATAAACATATAATTTTTATTTTTCCATTAAAATTTAAAAAAGAATTTCCATAAAACTTTGTAAAAAATAATAAAACACACATTAAAAGGAAAAGAGAAGTAATTGTAAACTGATTTACAAAGAGAGGAAAGCAAATGGAAGAAAGCAAGTGGATGAGATGGCGCCTTCTGGGTATAACTATTGACACATTCATACGCGTCTATGTTCACACACACACATCATGGGAAACATTGGGTCTTAGAAACTATGACACACCACAGCTGATGGGGACTGAGATGGGAATGAAGGGCGCTATACCTTCCTGCCTAGAAACTCAGATAGCAGGCGATCTAAGGGTTGAGACTGAATTGCTTATAATTTTTTGAAAGTACTTTACAGACAAGGTAGAAATGATCATTTTTGTTTGTTTTCTAATATGATCAATGGAGACATGTATCAAGTCAATGTTTATCAACCACCTGCTCCGGACAGGGGATACTAAGAGAAGTAAAACACAAGTCCTGCCTCAACACTTAAAAACTCAAACAGGGGAGGTGTGCGAAGTCTACAAATAACAGTTCAGTAATGTAGTTTTAGAACCAAAATTTGGTTGAAGAAAAGCAGGCTTTTCAAGAACATTTTACACTGTTATTTAAAAGCAGAGTTCTCCTGCCATCTCTATTAAAGAAAAGGAGTTAAGTCCAATCCATAACATACGTGGCAACAAGTAAAACGCAACTGGAACAGAATCTTGTCGAATGGAGGGAATGGGAAGTGGAGGAGCAAAGCACTTAAGAGCATAGATTTTGACATCAAATAGAATTAAGTTCATGTGACCTTTATACATAGTTTTATGAAAATTCTTTTTTAAATTTTAATTGAAAAATAAAAATTATATGTGTACGATGTGCCTCATGATGTTTTGAAATATGTATACACGTGCGATGCTCTATAAGCTAACTAATATGTGTATCATATCACATCTTATATTTTGATGGCTAAGTTATCTGTAAGAAGGAATATTAACGACACCTACACCATGGAGTTGTCATACTAATGAAAACAATCCTTAATAAGGTACTTAATTAATAGCACAGTGCCTGGCATACAGTCAACTTTATAATATTTTTGTAATATTAATAAATACCAATAATACCAATAATACCAAAAATACCAATAATACCCCCCTGCAGCCCATAGCACAGTGGTTACAGCACCAGTCACATACACCAAAGCTGGTAGGTTCTAACCTGGCCCAGGCCAGCGAAATAACAAGAAATAGCCGGGCATTGTGGAGGGCGCCTATAGTCCCAGCTATTTAGGAGGCTGAAGCAAGAGAATCTCTTAAGCCTAAGAGTTTGAGGTTGCTGTGAGCTGTGATGCCATGGCATGCTACCAAGGGTGACACAGGGAGGATCTGTCTCAAAAAATAATAATAAAATAAAATTAAATTAATAAATATCAACACATCATATAATAGCCAAAAAGGTACAAGGTGTTACTATAAAAGCTGATATACAAGGCAGGAGACTTTATTTATAGAACTCCCTATCTCTAATTCCGTAGGTAAAATTTAGGAAAGCCTGATTGAGTCTTATCTTCTGGAATGATTTCTAGCAATCAGGGCTTTACTGGTCACACAGGTAAGTGCAATCAGCTTCAAAAGTCTAACCAGAAGACAGTCCCAGCAAGCAATCTTTATCCACTCTATTCACCATTTACTGATCAACTATTATGTACCAAATTCTGTGCTTAGGCCCCCAAATAACCCACATTGAAAAGTTACCCCCTTAGACCTTAGGAAGGACACAGCTCTACAAGGACACGATTTTAACATGTAACAAACTCTGATAAGCATTTCTCTTTTGCTGAAACTGTGGGCTAAATATACAGCTTCTGTAATTGGCAAGATGATACATTACACACAAAAACTTAACAATTAATCCATGCTTCTTCCTGGCAACACAAATCTGTTTTTCGTCTTGAGGCCAATTTCCTTGGCATTTACAACAACAACAACAATAGTATAAGGATTAACCTTTTGTTACATGTCTAATATTTGCCAGAGACTGTGTGTTGGGTGATTTACATGTCTGCTAATCCTGAGAGCCATTTCCAGACGCAGGATCGGGAGGTGTTAAATGACCTGCCTGCGGTGACACAGTCAGTGATAAAAGAATCTAGAAGAGATGAATGCAGGCCAGACTGGCTCCCGGACCTGTGCCCTTATCATTGTACCACACCAGCGTTGGTATTGCAGGCGCCGAAGGGTGTTTTTTATTGACTTTAAAAAAAAAATCCTTTATTTTGAAATGTTAAGAAAATGTGCTAATTATCCAGGTTCATTGTAGAAGACTTAAGAGAGACAGAAGGGCACTAAGAAAACAAATTAAGTACCAAATAATTCCCCACCCAGGAAGGGCACAGCAAATATTTTGTGTCTTACCTTGCTAAACTTTTCCCTGTACATACTTGAGTTTGTATGATTTTTATAGAAAAATGTGTTTATACTGCTTGTACTCTTTCCTAACTTGCTTTTAAAAAAGTATGAACATTTTCCCAAATCCATAAATATACATCTGTGTTGCATTCTTGATGGCTGCATAATATTCTAAAATATCAACTCATCACATTTGTCCAATTTGTCTCCAATGACTAGGCAGATTGCTTTCAAGGTTATGGCTAAAATAAACAACATCATAATCAACATCTACCTCATTAGATGTTCATTAGATTATTCACTTTTTTTTTTTTTTTTTGAGACAGAGCCTCAAGCTGTCACCCTGGGTAGAGTGCCGTTACATCACAGCTCACAGTAACCTCCAATTCCTGGGCTCAAGTGAGTCTCCTGCTTCTGCCTCCCAAGTAGCTGGGACTACAGGCACCCGCCACAATACCTGGCCGTTTTTTGGTTGCAGCCATCATTGTTGTCTGGTGGGCCAGGCTGGATTCAAACCCGCCAGCTCAGGTGTACGTGGCTGGCGCCTTAGCCCGTTGAGCCACAGGCGCTGAGCCAGATTATTCACTTTTTAGGAAAATTGCTAGAGGTGAAGGTCAAATGTATGCATTTTTTAACGTTGTTGATTCTCCAGAAAAGCTGTACAGATTGAGGATTCTTAATCCGAAAATCAAAAATCTAAAATGCCCATTTTGAGTGCTGACATGCTACAAATAGAAAATGCCACACCTTACCTTAGGTGATGAGTCTCAGTCGGAACACAGTGGAAACTTTGTATTGTGCACAAAATTATTAAAACCGTCGTACAGAAGTGCCTTCAGGCTATGGGCATAACAAGTGTATGAAACATAAATAAATTTTGTGTTTAGATTTGGGTCCCCTTCCCAAGATAGCTCATTATGTATCAACAAACATTCCAAAATCTGAAAAATATCTGAAATTCAAAACATTTCTGGTCCCGAGAATTTCAGACACAGGATGCTCAACCCATATTCACACAGACACCTCCCAGCACAATGTTCTTCTCCTACATCCTTGATGACATTGGTGCGGTCATCTGTTTTGATGTTTGCCAATCTGATAGGTGAAAATGGGCATCATTTTAATTTTTATTTTCTTGAGTACTAGCAAGTGTAAACATTTGTTTTTCCTGGTTACTGATTATTTGCATCTTTCACTAATGGATTACTTAGAGTGGAGATGCATCAGATGCATGTTTAATCACCCTGTATACACTCCGCAATATAATAATTTATATGCACTGGAAGTGTTTCTCAAGTTATATTTTACATAGTCTTCTTTCTTATATAGTCTATTGCATTTTACACTTATAAATATGTATTGCCCTAAAAGATTGTATACAAAACCCTTACATAATATGGATGTTACTGGCAATTTAGGAGATTTCCTTAATATCTTTGAAAATTCTTCATTTTTCATTTTATGCTCTAGTTCAGAATATTTATGAAAAAGATTTGCCTCACCACGTTTAGAAAAAAAAGATGTGCCTCCACGGCGTTAAACTTCTAATTCATTTGGGGGGGTACCTTTTTCTAATTTATTTATAAGAGTTCTTTGCATATCAAAATACTAACCCCCACTTAGTCACATATTTATTGTGACTATACCCTTCAGTTTGTCATTTGTCTTATAATTTTGCTTATGATGTCTCTTGCCATATAGAAAACTGAATTTTTAGTCATATCTAACAGTTTTCTGCCCTTAAGATCATGCTTAGAAAATCTTCTTTAACTTAAAATTACAAAACTGTCTATACTACATTCCAGCACTTTTCTTGTTTTCTTTTTTGTTGTTATTTTTGTTTGTTTCTTATCTGGTAAGACAGAGGCTTGCTATGTTGTCCAGGCTGGAGTGCAGTGACACTAAGATAGTTTCTCTGTTTTTTTTTTTTCTTTTTATTGTTCTTGTTGTTTTTTCTTTGCAGTTTTTGGCTGGGGCCGGGTTTGAACCCACCACCTCCGGCACGACAGGCGCCCCCCCCCCCCCCACACCAAGATAGTTTACTTCAAACTCCTGAGCTCAGGTGATCCTCCCAGGAGGATCAGGAATTAAATTCATAATTTATCAGGAATTAAATCCATTCTGTTCTTTCATTTGTTTGACAGGTCATCTTTATTTAAGGCAAATCTTTATATAAATGTTGATATGTTTCTATACATTCCCTTCTGTTCCACTGACAGGCACCTTCATTTTGGTGCCAGTTTAAAGCCACCTTAACTACAACAGTTTTATAATGTGAATTAATTAAAATAGGGCAATATCTTACCTTTAGGCTCTTTAAAATTCTTAGGTTATACATGTATTAGCACATTTATTTTTCAAAACAGAACTTAAAATATTTTTTTATTTTAAGAATTTAACGTAAATTGTGGAAAATTAACATCTTTATAATATATTCCTCCATTTATTCAAGTTTCCATTGATGTCTCTCAATTTCACTTGCCATTTTCTTCAAATAGAAATAAGACATTGCCTCTTAAATGCAAATCAAAACTGTCTTGAGATATCACCTAACCACAGTGAGAATAGTCCACATCCCAAAGTCCCAAAGCTGCCGATGCTTGCGTGGTTGTGGAGAGAAGGGAACACTTTTACATTGTTGGTGGGACTGCAAACTAACATAGCCTTTTTGGAAAGAAGTATGGAGAATCCTCAAAGAACTCAAAATAGACGTTTCTGTTTGATCCTACAATTCCATTACTTGTTATCTACCCAGAAGAAAAAAAAATTATTTTATCATAAGGACATTTGTACTAGATTATTTATCGCAGTTCAATTTACAATCACCAAGATAGGGAATCAACTCAAGTGCCTATCAACCCTAAGACTGTGGATTAATAAACTGTGGTAACTGTATACCATGGAATAGTATTAACCCATAAAAAGATGGAGGCTTTACATCTTCTGTATTAACCTGAATGGAGTTAGAGAACATTTTCCTGTATCATAATAATGGAAAAGCAAGTATCCAATGTACTCAATACTAATGTGAAGCCAGCAGATGAACAAATACACATCCAGACAAGAAAAATACTCAATTAAATTCAAGTTCAGGGAACTGAGAACAGTGGCTCATGACTTTAATCCCAGCACTCTGGAAGGCTGAGGTGGGTGGACTGCCTGAGCTCAGGAGTTTGAGACCAGCCTGAGCAAGAGCAACCACCCTGTCTCTAAAAATAGCTGGGTGTTGTGGCAGGCACCTATAGTCCCAGCTACTAGGGAGGCTGGAGGCAAGAGGATCACTTAAGCCCAAGAATTTGAGGTTGCTGTGAGCTATGATGTAACAGCACTATACTGAGGGCAATAAAGTGAGACTCTGTCTCAAAAAATAAAATAAAATAAATTCAATTTGGGGGGGGAAGGGAGAGGAGAGAAAGGAGGGCGGGGGATTGGTTGCTCCTACCTAACGAGCACAATGTGGGGGTACATGTCATACCACCTAGGTGAGGGGCACAATTACACAAAGATTTTAGGTAACAACTGCAAACAATGTAACCTAATCATTTGCAACTTCCTATTAATCTGAAATTTTAAAAAATGAAAAAAAAAAGACATTACCTTTTAAAGTTATTTGATGCTATGGATTTTTTGGGGTGTGATTTTATCTTTTTAGCATCTTTTTGTACCGCACAGACTGGGAGATGTATCATTAGCTTGCTTGGTTCTTAGTCATTCTAACAGGGATGAGGTAAAATTTCACTGTGATTTTAATTTGCATTTGCCTAATGATTAGTGATGTTGACAATTTTTTCATATACCAGTTGGTCATTTGCATGCCTTCTTCAGAAAATATCTATTCAGATCTTTTGCCAAATTTTTAATAGGGTCACGTGTTTCTTGCTATTGAGTTATTGAGTCCTTTATACCTTTTGGATATTAACTCCTTGTGAGCTGTGTAGTTTGCAAACATCTCCTATTCTGTAGGCTGTCTCTTTACTGTTTTCTTTGCTACAAAAAAGCCTTTCAGTTTGATGCAATCCCATCTAACTCTGCTTTAGTTGCCTCTATTTTGTAGTCACATCCAAAAAGTTATTGCCCAGACCAATATCAAGATTTTCCCCTATATTTTCTTCTAGTACTTTATAGTTTCAGTACTTATGTTTAAATCTTTTACCCCTATGAGTTGATTTTTGCACACGGCATTAGATAAGGGTCCAGTTGCATTCTTCTACATGTGGATTATAGTTTTTCCTATGCCATTTATTGAAGACACTATTCTTTCCCTATCGTGTGCTCTTGGTAACTTTGTGGAAAATCAGTCAATTACACATAGATTTATTTCTGGGCTTTCTATTCTAATTCATTGTTCTGTACACCTGTTTTTATACCAGTACCATACTGTTTTGATAAGTATATGTGTAGCTTAAAATATTTTGAAAACAGGCAATGCAACACCTCCATTTTTGTTCTTCTTGCTCCAGATTGCTTTGGCTATTTGGAGTCTTTTGTGGTTCCACATGAATTTCAGAACTTATTTTTCTATTTCTAAGAAAAATGTCATGGAAAATTTGATAAGGATTGCAGTGAATTCATAGATTGTTTTACTTAGTACGGACACTTTAATAATATTGATTCTTCCAATTCATGAACATGGGCTATCTTCCCATTTATTTGCATTTTCTTTACTTTCTTTCATCAGTGTTCTATAGTTTACAGTGCACGGATCTTTACTTCCTTGGTTAAAATTTTTCTAATTATTTTATTAATTTGGATGCTACTGCTAATGGGATTGTTTTCTTAATTTTTTTTTTGGATAGTTCGTTGTTGATGTGTAGAAACACAACTTATTTTTATGTGCTGACTTTGTATCCTGCAACTTTACTAAAATTGTTTATTCTAAAAGTTTCTTGGTGGCATTTTTAGAATTTTCTGTATATAAAATCATGTTACTTGCAAACAGAGACAATTTTACTTTCTTCTTTCTGATTCAAATGCCTTTTATTTCTTTTCTCATGCCTAATTGCTCTGGCTAGGACTTCCAGTATTATGTAGAATAGAAATGGTGAGAGTGAGCATTCTTGTCTTACTTCTAATCTTAGAGGAAAAGCTTCCGACTTTCTTTTCTTTGTTGTGCATTTTTTCACCATGGGCTCCTTATAAAAGGCCATTATTATGTCAACACACATTTCTTCACGTGACTTTTCTATAATTATTTCTACGTTCATGTGATTTTTATCTTTCATTCTATTAATGTGATGTATCACATTTGTTGACTTACATATGTTGACTCATTCTTGCATCCCAGAGATAAATCCCACTCGAATATGATGTAATCTTTTTATTATGTTGTTGAATTTGGTTTGATAGTATCTTGAGAATTTTTTCATCTATGTTCATCAGGAACATTAGCCTGTAATATTCTTTTTTTAATAATTTTCTTGTCTGGCTTTGGTATCAGAGTAATGCTGACTTCATAAAAGGGTTTGGAAAGGCTCCCTCTTCTTCAATTTTTTTAAAGAGTTTGAGAGTTGGTGTTATTTCTTTAAATGTTTGATAGAATTCATGAGCATTGCCTTTAGGTCACAAGTACATTTTTAATAACTAATTCAATCTCTTCACTGGGTATTAATCTGTTCAGATTTTCTACTTCTTTGTGATCAATTCTTGGAAGGTTATATGTTTCTGGGAATTTATCTGTTTTTTTTCTAGGTTATCCAATTTGTTGGTGCATAATTACTGATAGTAGTCTCTTATGATCTTTTGTGTTTCCTGTGGTATTTATTAGTTTTTATTCATTTCCAGTAATTGGTGATTTCTTTTTCTGTTATATTATTAATTACTACTCTTACTGTTTTTATAGTAAGTTTTCTAAAGTAAGAATACCCGCCTGTCAGTCCTCCATTTTCTGCTGTCCACATCGTCACTTTCCTTCTCAATATATATATTTTTTAAGTCTTTTTGTCTTTCTCTGCTCTCTTACAGGAGACTTGTTCAAATGTGTCTTCCTCTATCACATTGTGATTTTTGCAGGATCAATTCTGTTTTTGATTGTTCTCAATGTGTATTTTAATCTTGCTCTTGTGCTTTTAGATTCCTTTCAATCTTTTTCATTCTTCCCTATTTGCTTTTTATCTCCCCCTATTCTTTCTCTCATGATTTCACTTTCCATTCTGTACTTTTGCCTTTTCATAAAAGCCATTCTTCTTACAATATTCTGATTGTTTCTCCTGGATCTTGAATTAAAGCATCCTCAGATGTGTTATTCACTTTATTCTGAGTGGAGGTAGTACATGGAAAACTGAAATTTGCAGTTTTCACAGCTAATATTTTTTTCCATCCATGTCCCACTTTCCACAATGACTTTCTCATGGGGACTTCATCTATCAGAATGCCCCGCACCACTGTTAACATTCCCCTACTTTCTGTTCATTTGCTTCCTGAGAATTTCAATATCTGTTTGTTGTAGAAAGGTGACAGCTGAAGTGTAGGGGAAATGATACTCTCTCAGAGCAGCTCCCAAGGGCTAGACAGGGGTTCCTGCTCAGATTTCTGGTTGGCACAATTCCTGGTTCACTAGGTCAGCAGGCAGATGGTGATAGAGCTGTGAAACATATTCTTACCTTCACCATGCTAATTCCTTCATGTAGTAAAAAGGGATATGCTTTGAGTTGAAGCTCCATATGCCTTATAAATAAGGCCTTCTCACTCCCAGTTCAATCAATAATAGTTTCTAGTGCTATTGTAATTGTTTATTATTTATTGTGTTTTCATGGACATTGAGCAAGAAATTGGGGGAAAATCATACTGAGAGCTGCTAGTTAGATCCATTTTGATATGGTATTTGTTGCCCCATATTTTCACATCATTTTATTTTGAAGATAACCAATTCTTGCTACTCATTAGCAAAAATTAACTTTGTTTTTACATTCTTAAGTTTCACATCTCTCCTTAAACATAATCCTGCCTTCTATGTTCTGCTGTAGTGTCCAGGGAAGCCTTTATTTAGCCAGGGTCTCAGCTCCAAACTCTGCTTTTGGATGCTAGGACGAGAACATTACAAACTGCATTTGTGCTCTGCCCCCAGGCTTGTTGCTACACAGTGACATTAGGGAGCACTAGTGGAAGACTGGAAGGCAGAAGGAGAGAGGACTTCTTCTGTCTGTGTCTTAATTGCCCTGGCACTGGTATTTTACTCTAGTGGCTACAGTTGGTTCCAGTTGCCAGCTTCCTTCGGCACTCCCAGAATCAACTTCATTATGCCCACTTTGGGGCATCCACATGAGTATGGTTAAGTGTCTCCTTAGAGATATGAGGCCCAGTGCCTGAGATGCCAATACCAGCACTAGCTGGCTGGTGTTCCTTCTCAGAGGACTGAGTCTCAACTCCACAAAGCTCCTTCTCTGACCTTCTAGGATCTACTGACTCTAGCTTCACCTTTTTATCCCTAGCCCTACAGATGGAAATAGCTTTCAAAAGCATTATCTTGTTTTCGTTGTATGTTTTGTTTTGATTTTTTTAGGCTATGCCTGTTTGACAAAATGCTCATATTGAATTCTTTCTGTTAAAATAACTACGGTGATTCCTATTTTCTTCACTGAATCATGCCTGTTACACAGAATGCTCTCACAAAATGTGAGTACACCCATTACAGAAAATAAGGCCAAGAGGTGTGGGAAGTATGACTGGGGCTATGCTTGGTGGTGGTAAAGTTTATACCCCAAAAGAATTAGATGTGGAAACAAAACTTTCTGGAGTATGGTGCTGCCATATCATGGAGTGTGGGGTGGGGTGTGTGAGAAAGAGAGAATACATAATAAGGAAATGGGAAAAGGAAGGACAAGATGATTATAGAGTTAAAGGTAGACTTCTAAAACTCAGATAGTCTACCTATGCAAGCTCTTCTTGGGGTAGGGGGACATTGGTTATAAGCTTTCCAAAGTAGAGTCGAAAGCAAGTTATGGTTCTTTCAGGCACTGGAGTAAAATTATGGTAAAACAAACTGACTAAATGGTCACTGGAAATGAAATCAACTGTGTTATAGGGCACTCATTAAAACGGTAAAATTTCGGTGGCAAAGAAAAGACATGTCCAGTGCAGGACTGACACACCCTCATATCTCTCTCTGCTCAGAGTGATCATTCTCACCTGATCTAAATGATCAGTTATGATCATTTATCAGTTATGGCTAGTTGTTTTCAAACATTTGATTTGGCTACCAAACTCACCACTGGGATTGAATCAAAGAAGACATAACACTTAGTTTCACTGTGGTGAACACTGTTCACACTGAACATGAGATGTATATAAAATTTTGGTTCAGCTCTTTTATAGTTTTTTGATGGATATAATATTATGATTTAGAAATGCTCACACATCTCATATGAATAACATTTTAGACTCTTAAAAATGTCATAGTTATGTAGGATAAATAAGTCTGGAGATCTAATGTACAACGTGAGGACTATAGTTAATAATATTGTGTTGTATACAGGAAATTTAACAAGGGAGTAGATTTTAGGCACTCAAACCAAGAAAGGAAAAGAGAGAAAGAAAACTGTATGAAATGATGGTCAAGAAGATTTGCTTGACTGCTGTAATAACATATATTACACACATATATATCAAAACATCATATTATGTACCTTGTATATATACAATAAAAAATAAATTTAAAATGTCAGATACTTATCTAAATGAATCATATCAGATTATATTTTGAGAGAAGGGAGTTTTTTATTCTTTGGGGAACCTCAAATTAACACATTTCCTTAGTTCATCAATTTCCCAATTGTATTGGAAATATGTATTGAGGGACAATGGATGTTAGCTGACATTCCCATCATTTGGCTTGAGAAATCTTTCAGACACAACAAAAATATTATCATTTCTTACAAGTGTCCTTCCTGGATAATTGTTATGACTTTACTTATTACAATAGATAACAGTTGTGAGTGAAAGAGTTTGTCTTGGCCCAGGACTGAATACCCCACAGCACACTGCGTAAGTCATTACATAGTATATATGTGGAAAGAAGGACAAGATTTATTAAAGTGGAAATTTATAATAAATAACCATTAGTAATGGAAATATCTTAAAACAATAACCATCATCCTATATCTTTAATGAGATCTTGAAGATTTGGCAGGTCCCCAAAACAACAATTTGTATTCATCTAAAGATTTCCAAAACATTTTAAGAAGTTGAATTCATTATTTTTTATAATTCTGTGTACAATCATAAATTGTTTATTACTTGTTAATCCTTTCTTCACGAAAGAAGACACTAAAGGACTATAGAGAGGGAAACTTTGTTTTAAGAAAGTAAAAAAGGCCAGCAGAAAAAAATGGAGTCCCAATTTGTAGACACTCAGACTCAACACTTAATACAAAGGCAGCCAACTTCTATGATGACTTTAATTAATCCTTTCCCTGTCAAACTTCAGAATTCCACCATTAAAATCACATTTCTTCTTATCTTCATTAGTTGTCATTTCCTATATTTACTCACTCGTTAACCATCAGAAAACATGCTGAACACTTACAAGAATCACGCTGTTTGGGAGTTAACAAGTCAGGGTAGTACTAGAGAGGTTAAGTGACCACTTAGAGAGAGACAACTGGGAAAAGACCCAATTTAGAGCACATGGTTTTCCAATTCATTTTCAGTCCAACATCATTTCTGCTCACATTGTCACTACCCAGCTGCCTTCACATTGCAACTCTGCCATTAATATCTTTGTTGTAGCATTTACTTTTGACAATATAAGAGTAGGCTTGACCTAGGTTTGACTTAGGACAGGAGTAATATTTGCCTTCAGGACTTTTTCTTTCAGTTTGAATTCCCTTGCACGTTCGAGCTGCCTTCTTGCCATACAGGGTCAACTCTGACTGCAATTGCCTAAGGCCCAGTTACATTCTCCACCTAAGGTTTCTTTTCTTTACCTAAGTCATCAAAACTTTTCCCTGAGAGCTTCTAAGTGAAAGTGAATGTTACCATTGGTCTCATCATATACGTTTAACTGCTGTTACAAGTTGGGTAGTGTTAGAGCATTTCCGTTGATAGTGGCCAACTCATATTTGGAAGACTATGTGCTACATGTCACATAAGGGAATAGCTTAAATGCTGGTCTATCTGCAATTACTTGGTGGTATAGTGTAGCAACATGCCAGCCTTCTCATCGGTTGCTCCCATTTGGTTGTAGATTCCTTAAACCCAGGGCATTGAAGCCTTAACTTTAAGCAAAGTTTTGTTGTTTTACACATTCGGAAGAAAATATAGTATGATCTAAAAAAAAAAATTTTTTTTTTTTTTTTTTTACTTAAACTGTCACCTTTGGTAGAGTGCTGTAGCGAAATAGCTTATGGCAACCTCAACCTCTTGGGCTCAAGTGATCCTCTGGTCTCATCCTCCCACTACAGGCACCACCACAATGCCCAGCCATATTTTTAGATAAGGGGTTTCACTCAGGCTCAGGCTAGTGTCAAACCCCTGAGCTCAGGCAATCCACCTGCCTTGGCCTCCCAGAATGCAAGGATTACAGGCATGAGCCACTATGCCAGGCCTTGGTTTAAAATTTGAATCTATTGGTTAAAAGGAATACATGAATCCACACTTCGTGAAATCTGTAGGAAAAAATTTAACTTTGTCTAATATCAAATCAGCCAACAGAGCTAGTAGAGAAATTCTATATTCGTCACTATTTAAAAAAGAAAATGGCAATTTTTAGTGTCTGAGTTGTAAATGGTCCCTCGTTCACATAAATTATTTTCAAAGTACTGTATCTCTTTTTGTGATATCTGGAAATATATATTTTTAAATCATTATTTTGGTTCAAGCTTTTACTTATCAAAGGAACTAGTTGAAAAAGAAAGGTGAAAAAAAGTACTGGCGTGTACAGTTATTGGTGTAGCTCTTTTTATGTATATATAGCTCTGAGATGTAATTCACATACCACACAATGCACTCATTTCAAGTGTACAATTTGACATTTTTAAGTGTAGTGTAGATTTTTAAAAGAAGCAAAAACTTAATGTTTTTAGTACAATACTTCAAAGTACAAGTGCCAGAGAGGGAGGTATGCTTTTCAGAAAAAAATACCCTGATATTGAGAGCTATTAAGATAAAATTTTTTCTGAGCGAGGATTTGAAGCTCTGAAAATCTAGGAAATGCAAATGTAACATGTGCTGAACATAAGACTGTACGGATTTTTCCTGGAATGAATAAATGAATGTGAATTCTTCGCCCCTTTATTTCCTACGAATCAAGGGCATGCATAACTATTTTCCAGCCTTACCTCCTGAAAGCTTTGAGCTTTCCCTTCATGTTAAAATATATTATTTAACATTTGAGTATGTCAACACCACATTAGGCACTTTAAAGAACAGAATTAGCCATGCTTCCTACTCAAGGGACTTGTCGACTAAGTATCAGACTAAAGCAAAACGCTCTACTATTCCCTCACATCAAGCAATCCATAGAGTGATATTTTCCCTTAATTCTCTCATAAAAGCAATGAGAGTTTTGTTTTTTTAATACAAACTCAGAGAAACAGTCTTTGATTTAACATATATCTTTAGAAGTTGTGTTTGGGTACATTCCACGACTTATTCTTTTATCATGGGACAGAGTCAGCAACTCCATCTAAAATTAGGCCTATGAAATGTGGTTTTTATCACAACGCAAAAGGAGATCCCATTTCACTCACTCTGCCATCATCGACATTATTGCTTGTTCTAAATGAACAGAACAGGAGAGATTATTTTGCTCATGCATCTTCATTGTGTACCCCCAAAATAAGGCTGAAGGCACAGTGCAGTGAGAAAGCCTGAAGAAAATAAATATAAAGGGCTTTGGTCTACGCATACTAATGTTGTGTAAAAGTTGGAGGTAAACATTTTAATTATGCTATAGTCTAGTACACTTTGTGTTAGAAATACAACGTAAGTGCAAAGTGCAAACTCTTACGGTTATCAAGCTATGCTTTTTGTATGAAGACTAAAAATATATATTAAAAGGTCGGTTTTCAATCTAATAACTTTTTAGTCACTGAATTACTAATTTGATTCATTTCTAGTTTTGTTAGAAGCTCCTTAAATTTCTGACCTGTTAGATTGACTCTGCTTGAATCAATATACTCTAATCACCTCGATTAATTAGTCAAATTAGCTCAGAGTTTTTCCACTATCCTTAGAACTTGAAAAGTTCATAATGTTCAAATTAATAATTTAACATGAGTTCTCCTAAAGTCTTTTTTAAAACTAAATTTAATAGTGGCAAGAGTTACAAATTTAGAAATCTAATAATGTAGTGAGCAAATATACATTTGGAAATAGTGTCTCAATGGATATTAAAATATCTTGAAGAAATTCTTGCCAAAGTTTGATTTGGTAATAAAAAATTTTTGAGAAAAATAATGAAATGACATTTATAAGCAGGCAATATTTTCTAAAAGATCTCAAACCAAGTTTACTTACTTTTATAAAAATCACAAGATTTTATGTGTTTCTCAGAGATCTGGGGCAAAGTATTTTGAGCAATCAATTTGTTGGCATTTGTCATTTATTATAAATGGTGTTACCAATATTCTTGTTCACAGATTTATTGAGGATGTGTGGCCCAGATAGTTTCCTCAGAGTACCAAGTGAATGAAGGGCATTTCATGGACAAAAGGTCTTGCCTTAAGATATCAGGCCTTGAAACAGGGTCTCTGTTTCAGAGAATGTAATGCTTTCTTAGAACAAATACTCGTGAAATTAGATAATTTCATTTTGCAAACAATCTGGAAAAGATTTGGAGAATGAGGAAGAGGGGGAGAAAGAGGGTGTTGAGAGGAATCTACTCAGGTTTTCTAGCACAGATTTTGAATTTTGCCTTGAGATGTTTAGAATTGAAATAATCAAAAGGTAATCATATTACCTAACTTTGAATAGAAAATGTAAACTAATTCCGAATTCCCAATACCTACCCTTCCTGCTAAAACTATGAGTTTCCCTAATGGATGGAACATATAATGAAAAGTTAAATAACTCGACTTAACCACTAATTCTTGCAAATTATCTGTAGCTGAGGATTTTCATAGAGTCACCTTATTTTCATAAACTGGTGGCAAAATGTCAATGGCAAGATAGTATGGAAAGTTACAGAAAGATAGGCATACCACTAAAACTATTCAAAACCAGAGGTAGGTAAACTGTTGCTAGGATTTTCTTCCAAATGATATGGAGGGAAATCTATGAAAGGTCAATTCTGGAATGTATTTCTATTTTGTAACTATTTAAATGAGGCAAAAAGAAACTCCTAGAATTCCAGGATTCGAATAATCTTTCTATTGCTTCCTGGAACTTTGGCTAAGCCCAAGTGTAGTCTCTGTTTTTATCACTTTAAATAATACACCTAATGTACTTTCATTTAAAAAAAATACTGACCCACTTGTCCAAAGTCTCCCGGGGCATCAAAATGTAAGAATAAATAGCAATGTCATTTTTTTTTAATAATTCCTTTTTATGTTCCAACTGGTAGATGGACCTCCAAGAATACTTCCACAGGGTGAAGAACAAATAAAATAGAAGCTTTTTTTTTTTAAAGGGGGCAAATAGAAGCAGAAGTTACGCAAAGTTTGCAATCTGATGCACCTCACTCGTAAATCACAAATACTACCACCTAGGTACCTAATAAAATATGTGCGTATTACAGACGGTAAAAAGATAGTGACTGTGTATATGTGCCACATTGTCAAGCAGACCAGTTTGGGTTAAGCATTTTCAGCAATTTTAAAAGACAAACTCATGTAATCCGTTGTAGCTGAATCTATAAATGTCTTCAGGGAAATTCAGAAGGCCAGATCAAAAGTGTCTTAGCCAAAGGGTACCTTTACGGAGGTTCTTATAGAATGTCAGAATACTTTAAAGGATAGTACTAATAAAAAGAGGTTACATTATATAATTATGTATATGTACATTTAGACATTTTTATGAACAAAATTTTAGAACTATAGCCTTGTCGTCAGGATCAAACAGAAGCTCACACCAACTACCTCCATAAGGTGTGAAGTTGAGATGATTTTCAGGGTCACAGTAAAGCCAAAGTAATTTTAGATTGAACACTTTGTTTTCCAAAGGGTGGGGGAAAGTATGCACATCTCTATTCATGATGTGTGTGTGGGTGGTATAGTTTTGAGAACTTAAGAAGAGTGGTGCTTGGTATAACCTAGGCAGCGAGGGAAAGCATTTAAAAATACTGTCAACGATTCTGGCAGGAAAGGCTGTATAAATATACTGTAGACTCAAACATAAGTGAGCTGGTTAAAAAAAGAAAAGAAACTGCAAATGAAAACTTCAAAACTTCTACCCCCATGATGAAATAAATTACATAAAGGAGGAAGTTAGCAAGGGTTTTCATACCCACCATTTACCTAATTTCAAAAGCCCAGTTCTTAGGGAATTTTCTTTTCAGATCTGAGGGTTCAGTATTCAGCCATATATAATTGGTCGGATAGTCTTAGCATATTTTGCGAAATCATTTATAAGACTACCAAATGTCTTGGGAACTTTTTCCTCTAATCACTCCTGAATCCGTCCAAATTGGTTTTAAATTATTCCATTCGTAATGGTAAATTTTTATTACAAACATGTTTTTGACTCCAATTTAAACACAGATATGTCAGTTTGAAATTGAAATAATTAGATCCTACATGGTTTTTCATGCAGCACATTATTATAGTATATCAAAAATCCTATCCCATCATGAAAAAGATGTGAAAGGTTTATATAAATTCCCAGTTAATTTATTTCTTTAAATGCCTCGTACCGTGCGTGTAGGTGTGCATTTATTTTCAAACACAAACACCCAAATACACAGCACCATAAATTGTACTCCACACTGTCCCTTTTCGAGTGTGTTTTTTCTTTTTAAAATCTTTACACGAATAATATCCAGCATCATGGACCTTGAACACTGATGATTCTTGCTAACGCTTTTATCCGTTGCTTGAAATTACAGGATCAGTCTAGCCAGAATTTATGAGAACCAGACCTCAGACCTCACATAGCTCGCATTTTAGACCATTAGGCATCTAACTACCTCTGAACAATTTCAATGCATTATCTCGCCTTTTCCCTGGGGCACAAACTTCACTCGTCCATACTTTTAATATATTTTGTCTGCATGAAGCAGATCGAGTTATTACATGCCAGCAGATCATGACTTACAGAAATTTCATTGCTCCACAACGATGCAACAAACGGCTCTGTCCTTCACCCTAGAGATGGAGCTGCAGGGAAATGGTCAGTGCCGCCCATGTCTGTAACTGACCTGGTGGTTTACATAAAGCCTATTTGATATGTTTACTTACACACTTTAAACATTTCCATACATTCCCACCATACGCACTTAGCCAAAGAAGGCAATCTCCATGTGCATTTTTTAAAATTGCATGCCCCTTTGAACGGGCTACTAAAAGGCCTCAGATAAATGAAAACCACCTAACTTTTACTTTCACCGGGAGGGTTTTTCTATTACTGATGGAACATCTCTTGTTTTTATTTATGTTTTCATTTGCAGGTTTCTAAGTCTCACAAGCCAGGAATATATTTGCTGTTCAGGAAAGAAATGTAGTGATCAAGATTACAAAATTAATTGATTTTTTGAACTTTTCTAAACCTTTTACCTGGATTAATGGCAAAGTCATTACGTTCTTTTCTTTCATTAGGGTTTTTTCCCCCCTTCAGCAAGGCTGAACAGGAAATAAGGGTGATTCTATCCCATCCCTAGAGACTGTTCGGGGGTGGGGGGGGTTGTTACTCAGTTTACAGTTATTTAAGAAGGGAAAAAAAAAAACTAGAGGCAAATAGCATTTAGAGATGTTGCATTTTATCATGTGGATTATGATTATTGTGGATATGAGCAAACAATGAGCATTTTTTCTCCTCAGCCATGATGTTTTGTTTTATTTTTCATTATTCATTCTGAAGTTAGATTTCTGGGCTAGTTGACAACTTCCTCTGTCTTCTAGTCTGTTTTATGTATGTGTGTGTGTGTGTACGTGCGTATTGTATTTTTAAATAATGGGTAACAATTGCATTACTTGGCTTCTCCCAATAAAATAGAAAATGCTTGGGAAAGGAAGACGAAGCTACTGTTATCTAAACCGATTTTCTCATTTAGTTCCAAACTAAAACAAACAGCCACGAAAGGTCATTAGTCTCGCAGGCTAAAATTGTTTTGATGAAGGCCAGCTTTCCATTCTGTTGACAAGCGTCTCAATTCTTTTCAACAGCTCTAGGTGTCCACCCTGGAAGAATGTGGGGCAGTCATCAGCCCGGGGAACCAATGGCTCTTGGTGACAATTTGCAGAACTACCACTAATCGAACTAGTCCCCCTTCTCCACGTTTTTCGTCCGAAGCTAGGATAATTAATAATATAGATGGGATCTCAGCAGCAGATACGAATATAAATACTGCCTGCACCTCTGCTGTTGTGTAACATTTAAGTAATAGTAGACTGTCAGCCTACCTTATGTGTTTCTTCAAAGTCAAGTCTGAGAACTGAAGGGACCTGCATAACTTCGCCAAGTTTTCCTCCAGAAAGACAGACACCGTGTTTCATTTTTATTAGCAGGTCAAGTATTATGCCCCAAAGTGGACTCAGTAAATAGGAGACATGGGGCAGACGGAAAGGGAATGGGACCTCTGTGGATGACCTGGCTTTCTCATAACTTCCATGCTGGCTTGAGAGCCGAGAGCTGATGGGGCTTGTGATTAATGACCAAGGCCTCAACGGCAGGATTTTATCCCACTGTCTTCCCAGCTAAAAATAAGAATGACCATTCCTCAGCACAGAAATGAGAATAACCCGCCATTACACCGTTGTCTTCACATGTCCCTTTACTTGACTCTCACAGGTTTTCCTTGTCAAGTCCTTTCACCTTTCCAAAACTGGACAGTGGAATCGAATCATGAGTCACTGAAAGGGAAGCCCTCAGGAGTTGGGAGGACGAATTCACACAGCCTCTGGAAAGTTCTCCAGAAGAGACATTGTGCAGAGATAGCCCAGGGACTTAGAAGTTGGGAAATACAGGTTCTATTTTGAGCCCTGCCTTGAGCACGTTGCACTCGGTACAGAAACTGCCAGATGTGAGAGGAGAGATTGCTTACTTCGTGGAGTGTTTGAGGAATTCTTCAGAAGAGAATCTGATGAAGGTTAAGAATGAAATTCAGCTAATGACTGTTTTAAAATAAAACAAAGAAACATGCTGGGACGAGGAGCTCTTTATTCTTCTAGGGTAATTTTTATTGTCTGCCCTGTACTGCATTCACCCTGAGTTAGGAAAGGGTGAAGGAAATCCCAGTGTCACGGAGTTAGAAGGGCCTGTGGGTGATACACAGTCCGGTACTTCAGACAGTGCTTGATTTCTCGCTGTCCCACACGTGCCAAACTACAAACCTACCGGGCTTGAGCATTTTCACGAACGGGAAGCACACCACCCCGGCCGGCAGTTCATTCCACATTCGGATAACTGGTCTGCACACAGTGCTGGCTGAGGTCAAGGGAAACCTGTATCCCTCACGTTCACCGAGCACCTCTGACATCACAGAGCAAACCCAGTCACCTTCCTCCCTATGATAATCCTTCAAACACATAGAGGCAGCTACCTTCTCCCCTTAAATGTTCTCTCCAGGTGCAGCATCCCCTGTTCCTTCCTACCATTTGCCTCACCATTGTGGAAAGTCGTCAATTCAATCTCCCTCTGAAAGGTGGATCCCATAACTGGTACCATAGTCTGGGGCCGGTCTGCTGGGGGAGGGCTACACGTTGCCTGACGTCTATCATTCTGGATATTTAGTTGTGTTAATACAAAGCTCTTTTTTCTTTTTTTTCCCATATCAAGTTGTGCTTATTGTCAGTTAAACTCTCTCCTTCTCTCACACAGCCCCTGCCTTACATTTGTGTAAGTGAATTTTGGTTCATAAGCATTCTTGGCATTTAACTCGCCTTATAATTTCAGCTTGTTAAAGGTGGCTTATTGTTTCAACACATCCCAAACTCTTTTCAACAGTAGGAAACAAGCTACGGAGCTCCTGCTGGGGCTGCTGCACTGCTCCAACACGTGTTATCACGTAAGCCTGTGAGGTAAGGATTCTGCCTCTGACTTTGCTGACGAAACTAAGGTTGGAAGGTGTGAAACCCGGACTCAGACCTGAGTTTCTTGCCATGTTCTTTCCATTCTACCGTGTTCTTGCTGAGGATTTGCTTGGATTCTACGCCTCCCATTTAACACACTGGCTCTCTCTCCATCCACAGACAGAGTCCACAATGTCGTTCATCAGTTCTTTATTTCGAAAATAATTGCATATAACCTAGCTGAAGACAAAGCCAGTTGAATTCAGGTGCCTGTGATCTATTTGTGCTGTCTTTCCTTATGAGCCATGCAACAGAACTGTCACCAGCTAATAATCTTTCATCATGCTCCCACACATCTTACGGATTTACGTTTTTAAACAAAATACTTAGAGTGTACACTGTATACTAGGATCTCTGTCAGGTCCCAGACCTACAGATGAGCCAAACAGACAGGGTCACCACACCAACTGCGTCAGAGGCCAAGATAGGTCTAGTTTAATTCACATAGAAAACCAGTGTCGACTGTTGGTGATCAAAGCTTCCTCTTCAAATGAAGAGAAAATGTCACAATGACACTTAGTTTGCCTGCCCAGGGGAAAGAAGTTATCTTCGAGCTCAGCAAAATGAGCAAGTAAAGGGTATGCAACACGGTATCGCAGAGAGTGAGGCTGCTCTGAGAAGCTAGGCTTCTGCCTGTGGGCAGTAACTTAACCCCACCTGTGTGGTGTTTTCAGTTGTAAGAATCCAGGGGCAAGGTTTTCATGCATCTAGCATGTGACAAATATATCCCTTTCCTAGGGATATATTTCCTAATCATTGTAACTATTAACTTACAACGCAAGGACTTTTCCAAGGTCAAACACATGCAGAATTCATTTCGAAGATATTCTGTGGAAACCCATCTAAGTGAAACTTGAGAGATAACCATGGAAAATAATTTATTTTCCACTGAGTAAGTACTATGTGCTCAGCATTGCATTGAGCACTTTTTTTTTTTTTTGGTAGAGACAGAGTCTCAGTTTATTGCCCTCAGTGGAGTACAATGGCATCACAGCTCACAGCAACCCCCAACTCCTGGGCTTAGGTGATTCTCTTGACTCAGCCTCCTGAGTAGCTGGGACTACAGGCGCCCGCCACAACGCCCGGCTATTTTTTTGTTTTGCAGTTTGGTCGAGGCTGAGTTTGAACCTGCCACCTTCAGTATATGGGGCAGGTGCCCTACTCGCTGAGCCATGGGCGTCGCCCCCGCATTGAGCACTTTAATGAAGTTAGTCCTCACGGTAATTCTACAGAAAATAGAATTTTTAAACTTCTTGGATAAATTTTTTAAAACATTTTTTTTTTAAATATGGGAAAAGAGAGGCTTGGAGAGCTACACGTCGTCACACAGCTAGTTAGCCAAAGAGTTAGACCTAGAACCGTCTGACTCCAGAAGTAGTGTTCTTCCTAACTCCCACATGGAAACAAGTTGTACTCTTTTTCATCTTCAAGTTCTCCGTGTTCCAGAAAGAAAGCATTTTAAATGTCACGAGAAAATAAAAGAGCAAATTCAGTGTGGTACCTGAGGCAGTCACCTCATTATCATAGTCAATAATCTCTTCAGGTCCCAGTGTCTCAGTCTGCTGAATTTGACTTACAGGGCTCACCTATTTCAAGCCCTTAAAAATGACAACGAAGTGGGCTTTCTGAGATCCAGAAGATTAGGGCTGCTGCAATTTTAGGATCTATCCTGCCTCCTCAATATATGCAATTATTATCTGCTTGAAGATACTTGAACTAAGCTAAATAGAAAATAAGATCTTTCATCCTAACTAGAGAGAGAAGTCTCTTTATCACCACAACACAACCTTGCAACCTCAACGTCTGTGAGAATGTTTACTCGCCATTCAGCTTTTTGGGTGCTCTCTCTTGCAGTCTTCGGATACTCATAGTTCCCTCCAAATCCCCTGCACGGAAAACTGCCAACCTTTCCATGTTTCTCCAGAAGCAAACACCAGCCTTGAACCCGTGCTACTTGAAGATGACCTTACTACCTACGTGAAATAGCCCAGATCACCTACTATGAGTGTCTGTTTTCTCTTCTTCATGCCACAAACTATGCTTATTCTCAGCCGATCTCAGAGAAAGAACTGTTCTTCCCCATTGCTGAGGCTAACCTCCCCATGCATACCTTTGGTTTTCTCACTTCTTCCCTTCTTTGTTTTTCTACCTAATGGCCCTTTTTCTCCCCACTCCTTCAACTTTCAACCTCTTTACTTCTACCAGACCCTTTCTTTTTGTTTATAAATGTGCTTTGAGCATACCTGCTTCTTCAAAGCAAAACCACCTCTACCACAACAAAATAAAACCAACTTTTCCCTGTCCTCTTCCCTGCCCCCTCCCAAGCTAGCATCCTATTTTCACAGTTCTTGAAAGAAGAGCCCACTTCCGGACCCCCCACTTGGTCCCTCCCTCCTTGCAATCTGGCTTCTGCCCTTGTCATTCCACTGAGACTCTACAGACCCAAAGGTCACCAATGACTTCCTCATGGCCAAATTCAGTGGTATTTTCTCCTTTTTGCCCCTCCCTTCTCTGTAGACCTCAACTTGTTGCTCATGCTTTTCTTCCCACTGGTATTTATTTAGCAACACCCTGAAGCCAATCACAGGGCCAAACTGGGAGCTCAGGCTTGCAGTCCTCTGTCATGACCCTGTATTTTCTCACTTCTCCTCCTAGCTCGCTGGTATTTTCCTGGCCCGCTCTAGCTCCCCTCATTCGTAAGGCTATGCTTTCTGGAAGCGTGACCCTTTGCCCTCTTCTCTATGGTCCTCAGTCACAATCGCACAACTTCAGGTGTTACTTCCAGAGGAGGCTGATTCAAACCTCCTCCTACTCCAGCCCTTTAGTTCTTCAGTTCTGCATTTCAAGTGCCTCTCAAGACTGGTGGCTCCCCCCTATATGTAATCCTAGCACCCTGGGAGGCTGAGGTAGGAGGATTGCTTGAGCTCAGGAGTTCAGACTGGTCTGAGTAAGACCCTATCTGTACTAAAAATGGAAACAAAACAACCCCCCCAAAACAGCCAGGTGATGTGGCAGGTGCCTGTAGCCCTACCTATTTGGGAGGCTAATGCAGGAGGATTGCTTAAGCCCAGGAGTTTGAGGTTGCTGTGAGTAAGGCTGATGCCATGGCACTAGCCGGGCAAGAGTGAGACTCTGTCTCAACAAAATAAACAAATAAATAAAAGGTCAAATGCCTCTCAAACTCTTTGTGCTCATATATTGAGCTCTTATTTTCTCTTAAACATCTTTTCTTTATTTATTTGTAAGGCTGCTGGCATTCTAATACAGTCAGGCTCAAAACCTTAGCAGCATCTTGGATTGTTGCCTCTCCTTCCTGGCTTGCCACATCTAGATGGCCAAAATAAGCAGATTCTTCCTCCAGACAATTCCTTATACCCCACGGTAGGAACACATAACTTTGCACTTGGATCAGGGTTCCACAACTTTAAGTCAAGGAGGCAGGGTAGATCCTAAAATGGCAGCAGGCCTAATCTTCTGGATCTCAGAAAGCCCACTCTGTCATCATTTTTAAGGGTTTGAAATAGGTTAGCCCTGTAAGTCAAATTCCCCTAAGGTCTTTAGGATTTGGGCGATGTGGGCCCATTACATGCACTATATTATTCATTTAATATTTTAACTTTAATAGATACATTTTTTCCCTTAGATTCACCCACGGCAGTAGTCTATGAAATCAAAGATTAGATGCACCAAATTTTTTAGGACATACTTAAACCTATGTTATTATTAAAATCTGAATATCACTTAGATTTACCACACATGGCAATTCACACACTCTCCATACTTTGGGAAACATTTGTTTTGATTACATAAAAGCCTTGTAACAAGTATTGCCATCCCCAATCTTTTGGGCATTTCAACTCATCTGATTAAACTCTCTCAAACTAACTGTTCAGAATTATTACTATAGCCTGTCAGTTTCTTGCTCAAAAACTCACCCTCCACCCCATCATATCTGAAATCCTTAACCAATGTTGTCTAAACAGAACTGCTTTCCCAGTGTCACTTTCTTTGCCCAGGCAGCCCCTTCTCAGCCTTCATGGAACCAATCCCTGCTGCTCACTGCTCCCCATACTTTCCTGGCTCCATCTCTGGGGCTCCCACCACCGGCCCCCACCCTCTCACCTGCCTTCAAAGTTTTCCCTCTTCCTCCTCCATCAGCAGCCTCTGCATCCACTAATTCCCTCAGCTGGAAGCAATTTTTCTTTCCACTTCCAGAAAGCACTACACCTATGCTTTCTTTTGATGCTTTTCACTTGCTACTTTTAATTTGTGTTATCTATTTCATAATTTCTCTCTCTCTCTCCTCCCATATGTTTAAATTCCTTGAGGGCAGGCTCTGATTCATCTTTGCGTCTTCCTATCACTTCATGAAGTACTTAATCATAGAAGAAAATAAAAGGGCCACCAAATAATACAAATCAGGTAACATTTTGGTATAAGTAAATACTGAATAAAGTGCATTGCTCACCATGCAGACATTTTTCTCGACAATTCATCTGTGTTTTGGTGGTAGTGATTCATGAAGGAGGATCAAGGAAATTCTTAAATGTCACATCTTGGCCTGCCTCTTCCTACATTATGTTCATTTAAACAAGATAAATGAAGTCAATGACATAAAGTATTTTCATCATATAGCTGCAGAGGAAGAGGTGCTGTTCAGGGTGACAGCTCAAGTTTTCATTCATTTTGTTTTGTTTGTTTTCAATAGGCAGAATTCTCAGACATCAGTGTTACAATAAAATGTCAGGGTGTTTCCCTTTTAAGTACTATTGGTTTTTGTTTCCAAGCCATCCTCCCAGTGCTTAATTTGGAAATTCTACAAAACCATGTCTCCTACAGGGCTCATTTACCTCCAGAAAGATGTTTCCTTGAATGGCTGACCACAGCTGCAGGACAGCCTTGAGCTCTCCATACTTTAGTTTGACATCCCCAGAGGGAGCCTGGAGCAAACCAAGTTGCTGTGTTGCTGCAAACAGGAATGTCCTCAGATTCTTCTGCTTTCTCAGCAGAGACCCTCCTTCTAGCCCTGCATGAAGCCTGCACATTCTCATCTCCCTTGGCTGACAACTCTCGGTGACACTCCAGAAAATGCTTCTCAGGAAGTTAAAGGCTTTGCATTCATCAGACCCTCACTTTTGTTCAAATATAATACTAACAAGTCTTCCAGAGTGGGGGGAAAAGTCCTCTGCTATATTTTCTATCTTAGAATTATTAATAACATTAGACCTCAACTTTATACAACTAATTTTTTTTAATTATGAGAGAAGGAAAGAAGAGGTAAAAAATAAAAGGCAAGAGCTGTGTTACCTAGAGGTAAGAACATCATCACACATTGAAGTCCATAAGATATCAGCTGTAGCCAATCAGTAATTCTCACTAATACCAATAGGACTTTTCATGGAAGTGTGGGTCCCCGCTAAGAAGGGGTCCAGACTTTTGGAATCTTCTTCCTTCAGATTCCTTTCTAGAATATTGCTCCTCATCTTAAAATGTGCTACAGACTGAATGTTCATGTCCTCCCAAAATTCATATGTTGAAATCCCTCACTAACCCTCAATGTATTAGGAGGTAGGGCTATTGGTAGGTAATTAGGTCATGGGGACAGATCCCTCATGCATGGAATTAGTGCCCTTACCCAGAGACCTTAGAGAGCTCCTTTTTGCCATGTGAGGACACAGTGAGAAGATGGTCATCTTTAAACCAGGAAGTGGGACCCTCATCAGATGCTGAATCTGCCTGTGCCTCGGTCTTGAACTTCCCAGCCTCCAGAAGTGTAAGAAGTAAATTTATTTTGTTTATAAGGCACTCAGTGTATAGCATTCTGTTATACAGCCCAAAAGGACTAGAATAGAATGTAAATGAGCAATTACACTTTCTCACTTAGCTGACATTGGAAATCTCAAACTGGCTTTTGGGTCTCCACAGCTACTGTATGACTTAAATTGCTGGCCATGATTAGCAGTTTCCACTTACAATTCTGAAGCTAGAATCAGAGAAAAAGACTTCTAAACAAATATATAAAGTGCTCCTTTCTCTACTCAACAAGAAACTATTATCTATATTAGTATTTCAGTGTAACTAAAGGCTCACCTTGTTCAGAGATCAGGTGAACTTGGTTAATTTCCACTAATAAGTGCTGCCATCTTGAACCTGGTGCCCAAATCAGGATTCTAGTGATAAATCTCAGCTGTGATGTTCAAGTGCAAAACTCAGCCTGAGTAGGTTAGGGCCTTCTTTGCTCTAGGCATTATCAGCCAATTCTCCAGGAAAATGAAAATTATCTGCTATGATGTCAAGAAACTTCATAGACTCACAGAATAACAGAGCTGGAAATGGCCTCGACAGATGACTCCTCTGGATGTGTCAGTGTGTCCCGGGGGCCCCACGTGTTTCAGGGTGAGCTGCTTGCTCTGTACCTGTGTCCACACACCTCTGCCTCAAGGCCTGTCACTAGCACTTTTGACTCCACAGACTGATAATACCCAAGGGGATTCGAGAACAAGGCCCAGCCTTGGTCAGACAAAGCCCAGCAAGATCCCTTGCACAGCACTAACCTCGTGCTTTGATAGGTTTTGAGCCACAGCAGCCAACAAAACGCTACCTCACCATAATACCATTAAGATTATGAGGCAGGTTCCAGTAAAAAGGAAAGAATGTTTCCTTTATGTTCAAGGTTAGGGATATCCCAATTACCCAGATTTGATCATTACACATTGTATACATGTATCAAAATATCACATGGACCCCCAACATGTGTACAACTGTAATACCGCAATACAAAAATACCAAAGGAAAGAGGTTATAAGGCAGGAAAAAGCTGGGTTTCAGCCTCTAGGTGATTTTATATGATGGTCTCAAGAATCCCATGAAAAGGATTCATAAAAAACTTGTTCAAATGTCTACAATCAAAAGCACATTTTATATTCCTTTTCAATATCATTGTTACCTAAACACATTGCTAAAGAAGTCGTATTAATTAAATCATGCCCTCATCATGACTATATCCAGCCACTCCTTGTTAAAGTGGACTGTGTTATAAATTTCAAATGAAACATAAAGCTGATTTGAAAAATCAAAGCACATTGTTTAGGAAAAAGGGTAACGTGATAAAAGATGATTGTGAGGAAAGTTGACTGGACTGAAAAAACAAACAGGACAAACCAGGACTCCACTGGATCCTCTGAAGGGCCTGAAGCCTTCAAGTGTGGGTGGCAGGGACACCTGGCTTCAAGAACTGCTGTGTTACACGCCTTCCTGCAGACACGCCACCATCCCTGGCGTTCCTTACTAACTGATTCACTATGTTCTCCAAACCACCTTTCTATGACCCCTAATCATTAGGATATAATTTTTTTTTTTTTTGAGACAGAGTCTCACTATGTCGCCCTCGGTAGAATGTCATGGCATCACAGCTCACAACCTCAAACTCTGGGGCTTAAGCGATTCTCTTGCCTCAGCCTCCCAAGTAGCTGGTACTACAGGTGCCTGACACAATGCCTGGCTATTTTTGTTGTTGTTGCAGTTGTCTTTGTTGTTTAGCTGGCCCGGGCCTTGGTGTATGTGGCTGGTGCCATAACCACTATGCTATGGGCACCAAGCCTATGATATAACTTTTGACCATGAATCCCCAACACTAATTTGAATTGTGTAGGAGAGGAAATCAGAGATGTGACAAGGTATTCCTATGTATGTAAGTCAATCAATGTATTACACATCCCTCCAGGAAATGGGAGGGTTCTGTAAAGCACTTAGAGGTCCATTGGGAAGTAAAGAGCTGCCTATTTTTATTGTTTTACAATTACTATTACTTATACTCTCCTTCCCTTGCTTTAAGTATTTATATAAATTTTTAAACAAATAAATCTTGCCTGTGCATCATACATATTTTATTTTTTTGCATACTTATTTCGGCCAATAGTTTTTTTTTTTTTCATTTATTTAGTGAACTTTTGATAGTTGATTCTGTATCACTACTGATTTTCATACTATACAACTCAATCACATTATTAAAATTATGACTGAAATAAAGATACTTACCTATAAATAAGTCTCAAATTAAGCCATGGTCTGGCAGTCTCTCTTTGCCTCTGAAGGACACAAAACATTTGGGCACTGTAATCATATTAATGAATTTCACTTGCTGCAAATGGTTATAACTTCTATTACTTAAAGAAATTTAAGAGGCCAGCTTATCTAACACTCTCAGGGGTGTAATCTTACATCTTCTCCATCACAGCTTGATCTGTGCCTTATAAACTATACTGTTAACTTCCAATCTATGCAAATCTACTTTGAATTGCCCCTTCTTTCATCACTCATCTTGTCCCTGTTCTCTAGCCACAGATATTCGATAAACTATATGTCTCCCTTAATCACTCAGGCTAGTGCCAATGGGATTTTTCCCCTAAAAAATTCCACTCTTAAGGCCGGGTGCAGTGGCTCAATCCTGTAATCCTAGCACTCTGGGAGGCCAAGGTGAATGGATTGCCTGAGCTGACAAGTTGGAGACCAGCCTGAGCCAGAGCAAGACCTCATCGCTAAAAATAGCTGGGGCAGGCATCTGTAGTCCCAGCTACTTGGGAGGCTGAGGCAAGAGGATTGCTTGAGCCCAAGAGTTTGAAGTTGCTGTGAGCTGTGATGGCATCGCACGCTACTGAGGGTGACAAAGTGAAACTCTTGTCTCAAAAACAAAACAAAACAAAACACTCTTACATGTGGCATTGCTCACTAGAGATACCAATTATTAATTGTTTGTTTGATGAAAACTTCAGATGCTTCTCCATGGATGAGCCAATAACCATGCTAAATATTTGAGTAAAAGTAAAAACAAACTCCTGTTGTTGGCTAAAGTTTCTAAAGCCATTCTTTTTTAAAAAAAAAATCTTTATTAAATCATAACTGTGTACATTAATGCATTTATGAGGTACAATGTGTTGATTTGATATACAATGTGGAATGCTCACATATAACTGATGAACAAAACCATCTCCCCGCTTACTCTAAAGGAATTCTTATGTAGCGTTTTTCTTTCTTTTCTTAAGAGACAGAGGCTCACTATGTCATCCCCAGTAGAGTGTCCTGAGTCACAGCTCATAGCAACCTCAAACTCCTGGGCTTAAGAGATTCTCTTGCCTCAGCCTCCCAAGTAGCTGGGACTACAGGCACCCGCCACAAAACCTGGCTATTTTTTGTTGTAGTTGTCATTGTTGTTTAGCTGGCCTGGGCCAGGTTCCAACTCGCCACCCTTGGTGTATGTGGCTGGCACCCCAACCACTAAGTTATAGGCACCAAGCCATTCTTATGGAGCTTTGTGGAAGATTCTGCTTCATGCCCTGTTTCCAGACTGAATCATATATGAATATACCTTCTTTAGAAGGAAGAGTCAGAGATTATTGCATGTATATCAAAAAGCTAAATAATCTATCTCAAATTGATGACTGAGATTGCAGGACTCTCTTCTCCCTTTTACTAGCTGAGTAAGTCCAGGCACACATCTCATCTCCCTGGGCATTATTTGCTTGCTTCCTATGTGCAATGGGAATAATAATGGCTTACAAGTCTGAAGGCAAGAAATGCAACCTCTCTTGAGACTCGTTCCTACTTTAAGGATGGTCTAATTTGTCTAACGGCAATAGTGTTTCCTTGCCAGTGTCACTAACTTCGGGCCCACATGAAAAGACTTTTGCTAGTGGCTTCCTTGAAGCCTAGCTCAAAGGCAAGCCCCATAGGAAGCCATTGTCCGTCCGGAGACCAGAGCAAGGCAGCCTGGAGCCCTGGCCATCCTTTCACAACCTTAAGGTGGCTCCAACATGTGGATGAGAGAACAAAGACAATCTGGGTTTCTCGGGAATCACTGAGACGCCACTTCCACCATACCACATATCCCAGAGCTTCCTCATCATCTTTTAAGCCAGTTTGTCAAATGGCTTTCTGTTATTTGCAGGCAAAATTAATCTAACTAACACAGCTTCCCACCTTCTCTTTGTGATCATACACTTGAGAGCCATTGTTTAGAAAATTCCCTGTTCCTCAGTCCAATTCTTTTAAATTTCAATTTTTAAAAGTGCTATCCAAGATGAATGTCCACAAACCTGTGCTGTGTGAATAAAGAAGCAGCTGATATTTAGATAAATAATCTTGACGTTTGATCAGCACACTAACACCTGGCATAATGTTGTCTCCAAGAGGTGTGCAGACCCCTAGAAAACGATTTTTCACTACATAGGAAATCTTAATGATTTTACGCCCTAAAATTCTCCTCTTCGTATAAGAAATATATATAGGCAGCCTGAAATATCTATCAATAATGATAGCTTTTAAAAATGTTCTTTATACTGAATTCTGTGAGTTAAATAATAGGAAAGCATTCCTACGCTACTTTTATCCACGAGATAGCCAGTAAATTTAAAGAATGTTTAAAATAAGAGTATTTCATAGGGAAGAGGGGAGGATGGGTGGAGGGAGGGCAATTGGTGGGATCACACCTACGGTGCATCTTAGAAGGGTACTAGTGAAACTTATTAAATGTAGACTATCCATGTCTTCATATAGTGATTAGGAGAATGCCATGAAGGCTATGTTTAACAGTTTGACCAAAATATTTCAGATTGTATATGAAGTCAGCACATTGTGCCCCATGATTGCACTAATGTACACAATTATGATTTAATAAAATTAT
>CAUYON010182595.1:0-17307 GCA_963573935.1 Arctocebus calabarensis | reverse complement strand
TTGAAGAAATTCGAAAGCAAAGTAAGTATATTCTTTTTTTTATTTTTTACTTTCTTTCTTTTTTTCTTTTTGCAGTTTTTGTCCAGGGCTGGGTTTGAACCCGCCACCCCGACATATTGGGCTGACTCCCTACTCCTTGAGCCACAGGTGCTACGTTTTTTTTTTTTTCCTCCACTTTTTTTTTTTTTTTTTTTTGAGACAGAGCCTCAAGCTTTCACCCGGGATAGAGTGCTATGGCGTCACAGCTCACAGCAACCTCCAATTCCTGGGCTCAAGCGAGTCCCCTGCCTCTGCCTCCCAAGTAGCTGGGACTACAGGTGCCCACCACAACGCCCAGCCATTTTTTGGTTGCAGCCGTCATTGTTTTTGGCAGGCCCGGGCTGGATTCGAACCTGCCAGCTCAGGTGTACGTGGCTGGCGCCTTAGCCCGTTGAGCCACAGGTGCCGAGCCTCCCCCACAGTTTTTAATCAAGATAATTTAAGTGTGCCACAGAAGTTCAACTATAGGTTCAAGTGTGCCGTGAGATAAAAAAGGTTGAAAAATGCTGCTCTAGACTGTGACATTTCCTCTGATTTTTCTTGTTTTTTCTTTTTTAAAATTTCAGATTAATATAAGGGTGCAAACTATTAGGTTATGTGTGTGCATTTGTTAGGTAGAGCCCCTGTTGCAGTTATGCCCCTTACCCAGGAGGTGTGCTGTGTGCCCTTACATGTGCTTGCATTAGGTGAGAACACACCCATGCCCCCTTCTCCCCTTCTCCCTCTTCCTCCCCTCTCCTCTCTCCTTGACTTTCCTTGTTTTGAAGAACATGACAGTTTTGAGGAGTCCTGGGAAGGTATTTTGTAAAATTCCCCTGTATTTGTCTTGTATTTTTCTCATGGCTAGACTGAGGTTATGGGTTCCTGGGGGTAAGACCAAAGGTGAAGTGCTATCTTCATCTCAGTTGTACTCAGGGAAATTGCTGTCACCCTGGTTATGATGCCGAGGTTGACTTTGATCACCCGGCTGAAGTAGTCTTTGTTACTCTTTTTTTTTCTCCCTTCCATAATTGATTCTTCAAAAAGAGTCACTCTGTGTAGCCCACACTTAAGGAATGGGGTGATGTCCCTGTCCCTGAGGGCAGAGTATAAATTATTTGGGATTCTTGTTCATGGGAGAGCTGTCTCTTCTCTGCCCTTTATTTAATCATTTATTAATGTCTGTGTGGACTCATGGATGTTTTATACTCTGGGTTATAATTCAATACTACATGACTTATTTTGCTACTTAAATAATTCCAGCTTTTCTCTTTGGGGGCTCTTTCATTTGGCTCCTGTGACCCTTTGACAGACTGTGATGGACTGAATGTGCCCCCGAAATTCATATGTCGAAGCCCTAACCTGTATAACGTGATGGTATTTGGAGATGAGGCCTTTGGAGGTAACTAGGGTTGAGATGAGGTCACGAGGGTGGGGTCCTCATGATGAGATTAGTGACCTTCTAAGAAGAGATAGCAGAGGATTAGGTACACAAAGCAGAGATCATGTGAGCACACTGGGAGATTGCAGCTGCCTTCGTGCCAAGGGAAGAGGCCTTGGAATGAAACTTACCTTGCCTGAACTTTGATCTTGGACTTCCCAACCTCCATACAGTGAAAAATAAATCTGTGTTGTTTAAGTTGCCCAGCCTGTGATATTTTGTTATGGAAGCCAGAGCTTCCTAAGACACCTGTCTCTATGGTTTTGCTTTTTGAGCAGGTCCTTGCCTTCTGGCACTGTAAGACACTCCAGGCTTACTGGGCATAGTGTCTCATGCCTGTAATCCTAGCATTCTAGGAGGCCCAGGTGGGTGGACTGCATGAGCTCAGGAGTTTGAGACCAGCCTGAGTAAGAGTGAGACCCATCTCTAAAAATAGTTTTGCATGGTGGCAGGTACCTGTAGTCCCAGCTACTTGGAAGGCTGAGGCAAGAGGATTGCTTGAGCCCAAGATTTTGAGGTTGCTGTGAGCTGTGATGTCATGGCACTCTACCCACTGCTTTTTAGACAATGAGACGCTGTCTGCAAAAAAAAAAGATACTCCAGGCTTATCTTATGTATTTCCTGCCCCAGTTGTAGAATCAGCACTTTTCCAAGAAGTCTGGTTCCTTTTATTGGAGAAGTTCTGGCTCCCAAGTACCAGTATGTTGGGATAGACAAATAAAAAAGAGACTTATTTTGTGCCTGCTCAGGTGCCAGGCATGTTTCCACGTCAGCATTACTTAATTCTCAGAGCAACCCTATGAAGTTTCTCTGTCAGACCTCTCTGCTGATGAGGAATGGAAGAGGAGGTTCAATGTTAGCCAACATCACCCAGTTCTGTCTCCAAGCCCAGCGTACTGTCATGATGGAAACTGGTATCACATACACCACAATACCCATTTATCTTCAGTTTTGTACTTGTATTCTTCATAGGTACTAGAATAATTTACATTGCTATCATCATGTAATGGGTAATTGTGCTTATTCAGTGGAGTAAAGATATAAGAATAAGACCCTCCTGGGCTCACAAAAATAAAGATTACTGCTTTCAATGTGGACAGCTGTCATGTACTTGCCTTCTGTATACAGATGGCATATACCTATCCTGTGTGCAAAGACAGGCACTCAGCTTCCTGTATACACATAGACGTTATGTCCCTATCTTCATGAGCTCACGTGGCGCAAACCTATCTTTGTGTGTACAGGGGACATGTACTTGTCCTTAAGTGCACAGATGACCTGCCTTAACTCAGAAGCTAATGAAATCTGACAAGCAGAAAAGTGCATCATAAAGGACATGTACAGTATCTACCCTTTGTTCGAGTTTGGACTATGTCAGATTTTTTCTTTCATGCATTAGACTCACTTTTGAAATTTGGGGATGTCCTGATTCAACCATTTAGTGCAATGGTCCTCAACCTTCCTAATGCTGCAACCCTTTAATACAGTTCCTGTGAGTTGCGACCCACAGGTTGAGAACCGCTGATTTGATGTCTTAGATGTTACCATTCCAAACAGTGCTTCCACAGGTAAAACTGAGGGTTTAAATTTTGCTCCCAAGGATGGGGATAATGGCACAAGGGAAAGAATAAATCAGTTGGCCAGAGTGACTAAGCTTCCATCAGAGTGACTGCAGCCTGGTCTGCCATTTGAAGTGGATACTGATACTCTGCAGGGAACGGGCTGCCTCGGCCAGCTCCTCCAGGGCAGCCATGTTAGGACATCTCCACCTGCTCCTGGCCAGTTGATTGTTCCAGGATGAGCACTTGAGCCAGCTGGGCCAGTCCTAGAGTCCTTGCCTAGGACTTTTTGAAGAAGAACTTAAGAAGAGAGTTGGTTTTTTGCTGATTAAAGCTATGAAGAGTGCGGTTGTTAGTTGCCATGTGAAGAAAGTGTGTGTGCACCCAAGCGTCCAGCAATACGTGAGTAGATTAATAAAATGTGATATAGGGCGGCACCTGCAGCTCAGAGGAGTGGGGCGCTAGCGCCATATGCCGGAGGTGGTGGGTTCAAACCCAGCCCCAGCCAAAAACTTCAAATAAACAATCAACAACAACAATAACAAAAATAAAACGTGATATAGGTATACCATGCAGTACAACTCAGCCATAAAAAAGCAGTGAACTAACACCTTTTGAAAGAGCCTAGATGGAGCTGGAGACCGTTCTCCTAAGTGAAGTTTTTTGGCAAGGTAGAAAAATGCCACATCTCACTATTAAATTAGAATGAATCGGTCAACAACTCATGTACACATATGAAAGTAAAACTTAGTAGAAATCAAGCAGGTGGCGGGGGCGGGAGGGAATGGGTAAAATCACACCTCACAGGTATAACACACTACCTGGGTGATGGGCACCTTTATCACTTTGACTCAGACTGTACACAAAAATTCATGTAGCCAAATAATTTGTATCCCTTTAATATTCTGAATCAAATACATAAAAAAGAAATAAAAAACCAGAAAGTCTTGTGTGTGAGCAGAAAGAATAATTAAATCGATAGGCAGACACACACATAAAAGCATCTGAGTTCTGACATGACATGGGTATTTCGTGAATGGTGGTTACATCTTTCACCAAGTCCATTTTTTTTTTCTTTGTTATTGCAGTTTTTGGCCGGGGCTGAGTTTGAACCCGCCACCTCTGGTATATGGGGCCGGCATCCCCACTCCTTTGAGCCACAGGCACCACCCTCACCAAGTCCATTTTTTATGCTAAGGCTAGTCAGGGCTGGTTTTCACCTATTTCCAATCAAAGGCCTAACCAACGCAGAATGACAGATAACCATATTATCACAATAATATGCCACAATAAATATTGCTGAGACTCAAACCTGTGAGAGATATTTTCCTACTTCTCAAAATAAGACAGGTATTGGTGCAGGTCTCCCATCAAGAGGGGTTAATTTGGTACATTAATTTTCCAGAGACTTTCCAAATACGCATTAATTTATGTTAAGTTTGCATAGTGGACTTACACTGAACCGGCTTTCAAATTACTAAATTTTTCCTCTACTGTATGGAAACAAAATGGTAAGTTGTGGTAACCACGTGAACTATAATTTTTTGAGACACAGCACTGGGCCAGTCAATAGGCACTCTGACTGTGATGCTTGGGTCCCTATGACTTGCAAGGAAGTAACATGGTGGACTTCTGAGACTTCTCAAGCTCTCGTTTCCTTATAGTGAGAGCAAACCTTTCAGAAGCTTCCCATCTTTTAGGCAAAAGTCTGAACCCTTCTTGTCCCCACCTGGCTCCCATCAGTCTAGACGGGGTCCCTCCACTTCAGTACTGCACTTTGGCCTTACTTTTCTAATGTCACAGGACCATTTGACAAGACAGTCCCTCTGACTGGCATCTACTTCTCTGTGCTGCCCAGCAAAATCCTACCCATCTTTTAGGTCTTCCCTGACCCAACACACTAGGTCTGGTTCTCTTTTTATAATCTCTCATGAAATGCTGTATTTCTTTCTTGTAATATCTAGAAAAATGGTAATTGAAAAATAAATTGGGTAATTACTGAATGCCTGCCTCACTGGCTCTTAAGTGTAAGATCCATTTGGGAGGGACAGTATTTGTCTTGTTCATTGAAGCCACAGCTCAGCACATAGTTGGCACAAATAGGTATTTGTAAAGTGAGTTGAAGAATTACCAGCTACCAGCTGAAGAGGAAATAAATACCCATCTCTTGGGCCTTGACTAGACCTGCTGGTTGTGGAAGGCCTGCCCAGACAGAGACACAGAGAATGCTGGAACAGCTTGGCAGAGCAGTTAGCAAACCAGAGAATAATTGAATATACCTATACATGTTTTTCTCCTACAATTTTTAAGTGATTAGCAAATGTTCGGTTCTTAATCCAATTTTAACAGTGCTAACCACCTTGATCCAAGAACCTTCAGCTCAGAATACTGACAGCCCAAGTCAAGAACACACTGGTTTGGATGACATTGTGTGTGTTATTCTCCAAGTGTACAACTGGGGCTATCATTGCTCACTTTTAGTTGTGTTGCCCCTTTTAATTTTTACTTCTTGTTTTATCATTTCTTATTCATTCCTCGAAACAGTCTTATGGGGAGAGCTGTTCCCATGGACGATGAAGAAACACTTCCTCTTTCGAAGCCTCTATTTTGTGAACGATACGAATTGCCAAAGAGGAAGCAATCAAACCTATCGAGCGAGCGTTCCCTGCCCTCCGCCCGGCGCGCTGCTTCCTGGTTTTAAAATGCTTTCGGATCCTCCGGTGAGTTGTCTTAGAGAAAGTGGATAGCTATTCATTTTTAGGGAATCACGTCTTTCACCTGTTCGTTCAGCTGGAAGACACCACAAGGGAGTCGGGTTTGGAAACTCAATTCGTTACACGCTAACAAGGAGCCGCGGCCTGCAGCTATCGCGCAGGTGGCATCGATACTAATCCCACGCAGGACCAAGTTCGCTTCGCTCGTTTTCCACCACGAAGTCTGCAATCGCCTTCCCGGCGGCGCGGGTCCGGGGGAGGGCGGACGAGCGCTGGGCGAGACTGCGGGTCTCCAGGGGACGCCGCCGGAGATCGCTGATTCAAAATCCACCTGGGGAATTGTTGTTTTCCAAAGGCAGGTGCGGCCTTTTCACAGTGATGGTTCTTCAAGCCTCCGACTTGAATAGAACTTTTCTCGCCGCAACCCGCCCACGGCACTGGGCCTCCGCCGCCGCCAGCCGGCGGGAGCAGCCAAGGGACCGCGGGCGGTGCAACAAGCCGCCGCCAGCTCCGGCCACACTCGCCACACCCGCCGGCCCCGCCGAGCCGGGGCCAACGCCCCCACCGCGTTCCCCGCCTCCCGCAGCCAGGCGGCTCGCGATTGGCTGGGAAGGCTGCCCGTCTCGAGGAGAGGTTGCGTCGTCCGCAGCCCGGCGCTCCCATTGGTCAAGGTGGCGGCGGCCGTGCGCGCGGTCCCGGCGAGGAGGGGAAGCCGGTGGCCGCGGCGGCGGAACGGGCGGAGGCAGCCGGTTTCGTAACCGTCGCTCCTCCTGGCTGACTCGCGGGCTGCGGGCCTGGGTCGCGTCGGGCCGCGCCGCGCGGGGCTGCTCGGAGCGGAGGCCGCCTGAGGGCGGGCGGGCCGGAGGCGCAGGTAAGGAGGCCGCGGGCGGGTGCGCGGGGACCGGGGAGGAGGCCGCGGCGGGGCCGCCCGCTCGCGTGGGCGCGGGCCCGGGCCTGGCTCGGGGAGACTCGGCCCGGTGCGAGGTGGCCTGCTGGCCGGGAAGGCCCCGCGAGGCTCGAGGCGCAGGCGGCGGCCCCGCGCGGCGTCTGATGCAACCTGCCGGCAACACCCGGCGGGGACGCTGAGCTCATCCCTGGCCCGGGCCCAGCGCCGCGGCGCCACCCGCCGACCCCGACTCCCCCCACCGCCGGCCCGAGCTCGGAGCGCGGCGGACGGCGGCGGCGGGGTGGAGGGCGAGGTGTGCCCCACGTGCGGTGTGACAAGCCAGGCTCGTATTGGCCCCTGGGGATGAAGGGTGTTCCCAGAATAGCAGAAGGTGGACGGTATCTTTAGTGTGACATACGATGGTATTTTCTGTCCCTCCGAAACGGCTCGGTCTGCGGTGGTCTGGAATTCTGTCCAGAAGTTAACAAAGCGACAAAGCAGCCAGCGAGAGCAGTTGACTTTTGAATACACAACTTTCCCGAAAGACTCTTTTGCTTCTTTATTTTTGGGTGTCCCGCAGTTCACCGTTGAGCGCATGGAAAAAGAAGCACAGGCGGTGAAGCACTTTGCTAGCAGGGTCGGAGGCAGCAGAGCAGGGAGGCGTCTGGATGGAGAGGATGGGAATGCATGTTGAGGGGAAGGAGATTTTGTTCTCCTCTGTAAGTTTGTTTGTTGCTGTGTTTCAGAAGGTCTAAGAGTTTGGTTTTTCTCTTGTTTGATGTTTCTCTTGTTTACCTACCACCTTTAAACGCGTCGGTTTTAGGAAGGTTTTATCTTTGGTGGGTGATAGAAAATTACCTCCGAAACTACCCTTAGTTGAATCCTTACTTGAAATAGATTGCCTTTTAATGCAGGCTCTCTCCTAAAGAAATGAGACTTCCAAGGAAAATCCTGAAATAAAATACTGTAAGGGTTTGCTTTACTAAGAAATCCTGCATCTCAAAGTTGTTGATGTTTCAACTTAGGATCTGGTCAGCTATTACCACTTGAGTAGTATCTGGGATACGTTATTCTTAAAGTTGATTCATACGTTATTCTTAAAGTTGATTCTGTTTCTGGAACGTACCATAAACAAGGCTAGATAATTATAGGATGCTAGAGAGCTGAAGCATATTTCAGTTTCTTGATTCCTGCTTCTGGTGAGCACACTTGGCTGGTTCAATTATTTTTAATAGCTGCCTAAAAAAAAAAATAGATGGAAACAAAACTTCCATTTTTTTCAGACTGTCTTTTAAATTCTCAAGAGCACTTGATGACTGAAAGGTGTTCTGATCTTGGAGAGGTGGTTTCATCCTTGGGCAATTAAATGGCCCATGGTAAGCCCCCGTAAAGACAAATAGGACCTCCTTGGGGTGAATTTGGTCTTGTGGTCTAAGGTTGCTTCACCTGGTCACGGGAATGGTAGATACAGGTAGCCACAATTCCAGGCTGATTGTATATTCTTGGATGGGTGCAGTGGGTTCTTATACTACATATTGGTGGTGGCACTGGTTTCCTGACTTTGGCTTCCTAACCCTTATAGTAAGAAAAGAAAAAATTGAGCATGAGCACTTAATTGATGTGTATTTATAAACAATGTTTTTATTTTATGTATTACACAAATTAAAAAAGACAAACATAGCTGGGCACGGCAGCTCACACCTGTAATCCCAGCAGTCTAGGAGGCTAAGGTGGTTGGATTGCTTGAGCTCAAGGAGTTGGAGACCAGTCTGAGCAAGAGTGAGACCCCTGTCTCTACTAAAAATAGAAAAACTACCCAGGCATTGTGGTCCTATAGTCCCAACTACTGGGAAGGCTGAGGCAAGAGGATCTCTTGAGCCCAAGAATTTGAGGTTGCTGTGAGCTATGATGCCACCGCACTCTACCAAGGGTGATGGAGTGAGACTCTCTCTACAAAAAAAAAAGACAACATACGTTTTCTTGTCATACCCCAGTGGACCACTTATATACCGCTTCCTAAAAGAGTGTACATCCCCCTTCAGGAACCCTAACTAGGTGCCAGGCAAATGAAGATGGTCAAAGCCCTGCCTCTGGCTTAGTCTGCAGGGAGACACGCCAGAGAGCTGAAGTTGACAGATTGTGCACAAAGAAGAGAAAAACACAGACCATTGAGGACACTGACAGTGGTTAGTGTTGTTGAAGAGTGGAGCAGGAAGGAGCAGGCGCTGGAGAGAAAGTCAGGACCTGTAGACTGGAGCCTCAGATTGACGGCGTGACACTCAGGTGTGAGTGTTCCTTTGCTCTAGAGACAGTGATCAGAGGGAACCCTGGGAAATCAGAGACTACTGCCCCCGAGAGATGACGTTAACTTGAGGGTAACAAGTGGCATGGGATGGACAGGAAGGATAGAGTTTGTTTTTTCTTTTTTGGTTTTCTTATATAGAATTGTCAGTTCCCAAAGATCCAACAGATTTGGGATAAGAGAGAAAAATCAGTGCATATTTTTAAGTGTTGACCTTCCCTGAGGAAATTAAGTGAACAGGTTGTTTGGAGGGCAAGAGGAAGACTACCTGGTTCTAGGTATGTGGGGGGAAAAGTGATAAAAGGGGTAGGATAGTTCTTGGCAGGTTATTATTTTTTTTTTTCCCTAAGTGAAACTTGAGAAAATTTTGATTTGTTTTACTCATTCTGACATCTAGAGCTTTCAGTGATTTGAATGAACATTACTTGCCTTAAGAAGTTTGAATTTTGGCTCGGCGCCTATGGCTCAACAGGCTAAGGCACCAGCCACGTACACCTGAGTTGGCAGGTTCGAATCCAGCCCGGGACCGCCAAAGAACAATGACGGCTGCAACCAAAAAATGGCCGGGTGTTGTTGTGGGCGCCTGTAGTCCCAGCTACTTGGGAGGCGGAAGCAAGAGAATCACTTGAGCCCAGGAATTGGAGGTTGCTGTGAACTGTGATGCCACAGCACTCTATCTAGGATGACAGCTTGAGACTTTGTCTCAAAAAAAATGAAGTTTGAATTTTAGAAAACCAGTTACCCATTTAGTCCAACATTCTTAAGATCCATTGTTAATCTACAGCAGTGGCTCTCAGATGTCAGTGTCAAAATCACTTGGGGTCCCCTTAAAACAGTATCCTCATTCCTACTCCTGGATGATTTGGGTCAGTGGTAACCTGAGAATCTGCACGTCTGAAAAATCTCTAAGTAGAGCATCCAGGGACCACACTTTGAGAGCACTGCTCTGAAGCTTTCCTACTCTTTCTTGAAGGATTTGTAAGCAAGGAAATGAGGTGCCGCCCTGCTTCCTGCAGACTGAACTTTGATATTTGTCCACGCAGGAGCCAGACTTCATTTAGGGTTGAGTATCCAGACTGGAAACAGACTTATTTTTTTGCCTCTTGTTGGTGCTCAGTAAATGTTTGTGGAAGGAACAGAAGCATAAAATAGTGTCTTTTTCAGTGTAAAAACAAAATCGATAATCTGTCTGAGGTTAAGTTTTTTTGACCACTTAACCTCTTTGAGTCCCTTTACTTGGTTAAGTTTCTCTTCACTTTAAGAGCTACTTTTTTGGTTTGTATATGGTTGAAGAACTATTTTAAGAAAAATTCTTGGAGTTATTTTTGTTATCTTCAAGTTTCTGTTTCTTAACTTTTTTTTTTTTTTAACCAGTTTTTAGGTTCAGTGAATACTCTTGATTTTTAAGCCAACACCTTGCCTGCTATGTTCAGCCTTGTACCTGAGAGAGATGAGTCAGCCTGAGAGGAGACAGCCCTTCCCTGTTCCTGTACCTTTGGGTACAGATGCAGGCACGCAGCACGTACATCACTGAACTTAGAGCCAGTGATGGAAAGAGTTCTCAGTGACTGAAGGTCACGGTGTATTGTCAGTTGGAAGGACTCTTACCATTGCACACCCTTCATTTGCAGATGGGAAATTGAAGCCCACCAAAGAGGAGGGATTTTCCCAAACTGGAATGGGCAGCCAGAGCCAGAGTCGCCCTGGCCCCAGGTCTGTACCACTCAGGATCATTGCTCCCTGAGCTTGATCAAGTTGACTGTAGAGATTGGCTTTTGAGAATAAAAATATAATTGGTATATAAAAATGTTAAGAAAGGAGCGCCTGTGGCTCAGTGGGTAGGGCGCCGACCCCATGTACCGAGGGTGGCAGGTTCAAACCCAGCCCCAGCCAAACTGTGACAAAAAATAGCCTGGCATGTGGTGGGCACCTTAGTCCCAGCGACTTGGGAGGCTGAGGCAAGAGAATTGCTTAAGCCCAAGAATAGTTGGAGGTTGCTGTGAGCTGTGATGCCACGGCACTCTTCCCAGGACGACAAAGTAAGATTCTGTCTCTAAAAAAATATTAAGAAGTAAATAAGTAAGATGAACATGGTCACGATGGTTAACACAATCTCAGGACGGATATTAATAAACAAGTTCTTCAAATATTGAGTAAAACATTTACGTTCTCTTCACACCAGACAGATAAGCACTAGAGTTAGGTGGCAGTGAGGGTGGCTCAGGTTACTACTGGATAGAGGCCAGGTGATTACCAGGGGAGATTGTCAAGTGTCCATTGCTGAAGACAGACTTGGTGGTAGTCTTGTTTGGAAGGAAGCCGTCTTGTCTTAGACTGGCGTGAGAACCCGTGACCCACTGAGCAATGGAAAGAAACAATGTATGGAGTTTTTCAAAAAATTCAAAACAAAGTAGTATTTATTAATAAAACATTAGAAAATACTGAAGAGTCCCCAAAAGAAAACTACAGTCTTCTCTCACCCTGTCTTCTGCACATACTCACTTCCAGCATTTTGGAGTGCAGGTGACAGGTACACATGTGCTCTGTGCTGTGTTCCTGACCGAAATATGTGCAGACCTGACGGCTAGATCTCTGGCAGGCACCTCAAGAACATAGAGGTGAGGGTCTCGTTGTGAGTCTGGCACAAGAGCTGCCCACATCAGAAACAAGGCAAGAGTGCTCCCCTCTCAGCCCTCACAGCCCTCCTCTAGGGAGCAGAGTGACCATTCTCTGAACACACTCCATTTTTCGTGAAAGGTAGATTGTGCTTGCACGGAGTGGGCTTCTCAGCATGTTCCCGCCATAGAGTGCGGGGCCAGTGGCCTCACTATTTCCTACTGTTTTTGTCTCTTTCATTCTAAAGTAGTAGTGTCTTAGAGATAAATCTTTGAAAAAGTTTGTAGACCTCTGTGTTGTTATTTGGAGCAAAGGTTTTTTTACAAAGCAGACCAGTTTGTATGGAACTGCCCATTTAAAGGTCTGGGTGAAGCTCCTGGTGATTACTAACAGAGCTTTTCCTAATAACTTTGAGATGTACTCATTTGGGGCATTCCATAATTTGGAATAGAATTTTTTTTTTGGTGGCGACAAGAGTCTCATTTTATCGCCTTCGGTAGAGTGCTGTGGAGTCACAGCTCACAGCAACCTCCAACTCCTGGGCTAAGGCGATTCTCTTGACTCAGCCTCCCAAGTAGCTGGGACTACAGGCGCCCGCCACAGGGCCCCGCTAATTTTTGATGCAGTTCGGCCAGGGCCAGGTTTGAACCCGCAGCCCTCAGTATATGGGGCCGGCGCCCTACTCGCTGAGCCACAGGCGCCACCCTGGAATAGAATTTTTTATTGAAGTAGTTTTAACTTTTTCCACTGAAGTAGTTTTAACAGTTTCATAAAAAGAGAACAGGCTAATTTTCTGGTTCATAAGACTCTTTCTGAGTTTCCAAGAGTGCTGTGACACAGCCCACTCGGCTCGACCAGTCTGTCCTGAAGGGCCTTCAGGATGGGGGAGGTCTGCCTTACACTTCCTAAGGCCACTGTGGGAACTCAGCAGGATTCAGCGCACTCCTAGTGTGAAGTGGCTGCAGCTGCTCAGCCCCTTTGTCCAGCTTGTTCCTTGTACTTACACTTTCTTGAAGGCGTCATTAGGGCTTTTGTTTCTTTCTTTCTGGTTTCCTGGTGCATGTGTTGAGATGTCTGATTAGTTATGTCAAAAAAGAAAAAACATGAGTGGAAGCATGGTGGATGGGAGAGCAAATGAGTCTCAGAGCTTCTAAATGCAATGCTCCTAAACTATGGTAGTATCATTTGAAGTCAATTAAAAAATAAAAAGTCAAAAAATACCTCATAGACCAGGCATAGTGGCTCACATCTATAATCCTACTTCTCTGGGAGGCTGAGCTGGGTGGATCACTAGAGCTCAGGAGTTCCAGACCAGCCTGAGCAGGAGCTAGACCTGGTCTCTTCTAAAAATAGAAAAGCTAGCTGGGTTTGTGGTGGGCGCCCATAGTCTCAACTACTTGGGAGGCTTAAGCAAGAGGCTCTCTTGAGCCCAAGAGTTTGAGGTTGCTATGAGCTATGATGCCATTGCACTCTACCCAGGGCAACAGAGTGAGACTCCGACTCAAAAAAAAATCTCATAAAGAAAGGTCTGGGAGAGAACTCAAGTCCTTGATGATTGCCTCTGTATGCTGGAAAAGCAGCATGCAGAGATGGTAGCGTCATAGCCCTTGTCAGTACTGGAGCCCGGGCACACCCCGCCAGCATTCTGTGTGGACTTGAACCAACAACTGAGACTTTTCCACCCTTTCATTGAAGGTGTCTTTCTTCTATCACAATGGAACTCAGCTTTTCCATGTTTAACCCAAACATCTCAAATTCCTTCCTGGTGGATTGTCAGTTGCTGTCAGCTCATAGGGGCTGCCTTATTTTCCGGGTCGTGTTTTGTTTTCCCTCCTGTTTTTGATAACAGTCGCAGATGGACAGCACCCTCAGGGATTCCGGTGGGTTGAGTTTAGCCTTATGGTCCTTCTGAGAACTTCCCTCTCTAAGTTGAATGATGGAGACTTCAGAAACAGTGGAATGGTTGGCAGTTGCTGTAACTCAGCATAGTCAATTAATGTTGGCCTGCTGTTAGGTACAGGACACTTTAATCTCATTCAGTGTTGTCATTTCAAATATCTTAATGCAATTTATGTTTTAACTAGGTACATGTGAAGATTTTTTGGCAGTTTAGCGTGGAAACCATTGATCCCCTGTGCTCATTTCTGCGTGTTCCGTGTTGGCAAGGGAGAGCGCCCAAATGAGCAAGCTGTCGCCGCAGAGCAGCACTCCAGGAGTGAACGGGATAAGCGTCATTCACACTCACGCACATGCCAGCGGCTTGCAGCAGGTCCCTCAGCTGGTGCCCGCTGGCCCTGGGGGGGGAGGCAAAGCTGCAGCTCCGAGCAAGCAAAGCAAAAAGAGTTCCCCTATGGATCGAAATAGCGATGAGTATCGGCAGCGCAGGGAGAGGAACAACATGGCCGTGAAAAAGAGCCGGTTGAAAAGCAAGCAGAAAGCTCAGGACACACTGCAGAGAGTGAATCAGCTCAAGGAAGAGAACGAACGTTTGGAAGCAAAAATCAAACTGCTGACTAAGGAACTAAGTGTCTTAAAAGATTTGTTTCTTGAGCATGCGCACAACCTTGCAGACAACGTGCAGCCCATTAGCGCTGAAAGCACAGCCACAGATTCCAGTGGCTCAGGACAGTAGGCCTTGCCCTCTCCAGACTCCACAGCTTGTGGTTCCAGCTCCTCCCGCAGCACTCGTCCCAGTAGGTGAAGGTTGTCTTGTTCCATTATTCAGAGACACATGGAGGTTATTTTCTAGGACCAGTACTGAGAGTTGATTAGCTAAACATGTTAACCTTGTAATTCAAATGTCTGGTTTTAAATGATACAGCTTTTTGTGGGGATAAAAAAAGCAAACATTTTAAAGATATATGGTAAAAAATTATCTTGGACCCTGACGTTTGTAATAAATCTTGACTTCCCGAAAAATTATCCTTTTTTAAATTGGGAAAAGAAATGGGCAACTGGCAGGTTGTGCTGAAGGTTCTTGGCTGTAATGGGGATGGTGAGTGGGATTACGAAAAGTTGAATGCCATCTGTGTCAATCTGTTTGTGATTTTATTCTAAATTATGTATCGTTAAGTCCTTAGAGCTGTAGAAACTAATCACTTTGTAACTTGGAGTGATTTTATGTATAGTGTAAACTTTATCTTAGCATAATTAGGATTGGTTCTCCCAACAAGTACAAGTTTTTGAATTGTGATGTCAGTTGAAGAAAGCTCATCACATCTTAAAGTCAGGATACAGCCAGTTGACTTAAAAGTGCAAATAACATTGAGAAAGAAAATAGGTTTTATTAGAAAATAAGAGTAAAGCATATTAGAATTACTGGGTTGGAATACGTGGGTTATTAGATTGACATTGTTTTGTCTTAAAAAAAGCTCAGTGATTTAGAGAAGCTTATATACCAAGATTTCAGTTTCTGCAGGTGCTAGTAGAGTAAGCATTGTTTGGAATAACGTTTGACAATCAAATTAGTAAACAAAATGTCTTAGCAGTTTGATGACACATGCTGATTGGGATCTGGAATAATCAGTTTCGCAGGTAATTTTCTCTTGTGTTCAAAATAATTGCCATGGGGCAATGATTTTTAAAGGCAAAGGTTTCGTGTAAAGGATCATTTGGTATTTGATCTTAACCAAGTGATTATTAGAAAAATCTATCAACTCCATGCCACCTCCCAAAATTATTGTTTGAGAAAACTTGAAAGTATAAGGTGTAACCTTTAATTTATTCACTTAAATACATCTTTTTGTATTGTTTTTGTTACATCTCTTTCTCTGGCTAGTGAACCGTTCTTCTAGACTTTATATACCACTGCTTCTGCTTAGTCGTGTGCTTTTATGTCCCATAAATTATTTTAGAAAGAAAATGCTGATAAAACTCAGGATATTGACATTTTTGTTCAGACTACATGGCAGTCACTCAAGTAGGGAATCTAGAGTCTCGCTTGTATCAGTGTTGGCGGTTTAGATTGTCAACTTTTTTCCTTTTTGTAGCAAAGTTCTAGTTCGGATTTGTTGGCTTTTGTGTAGTTCTTTGTGCCTGGGCTGGTGATGAAACTGAATCATACCTGGTTAAAAGTTTGTGTCACCAGGCATCTCATTTGGTCACATTTGGCCACATTGCTGTTTCAGACTAGGACTTGGGATAATGTAACCAGAACGTAACTCAAGTTGCACCCTGGGGATGGTAGAAGAGTGCTGACTGGATACCCTCCGGCAGGAGAAGACATTGCAGTGCCCTGCGACTTAGCAAAGCCATCGTTAGGGTCACGAGGCCCTGCTGAATGTCAGACAGGAGCCCAGGGTTGTTCCATGAGATGTCCCAGGAGGGTTTTATTAACACCTGTAGAGTCAAGAAATAGGTTTCTGTTAGGGACCAGTAGTTGTTCACTTTGGTTGGAGTATCGATCTCCTCATAAAGGCTGATAAATGTTTTGAATAACCAGGTCGTACCATAGAATCCTACTGATCAATGTTATATAATTAACTTAATCGGTGATGCAGTTAGGTCACTTGAATCTTTTTTTTGTTTTGAGACAGAGTATCACTTTGTCACCTTAGGCAGAGTGCCGTGGCGTCACATACCTCATAGCAACCTCGAACTCTTGGGCTTGGGCCTCTTGCCTCAGCCTCCCAAGTAGCTGGGACTACAGCTGCCCACCACAACGCCTGGCTATTTTTAGGGATGAGGTCTCACTCTGGCTCAGTCTGGTTTCGAACTCATTAGCTCAGGCAGTCCACCTGCCTTGGCCTCCTAGAGAGCTGGGATGACAGGTGTGAGCCACCGCGCCTGGCCTCAGTCAGTTGAATCTTTCAGCACCTATAATAGATGCTACAGACATTTTAATCCCTTATTTGCTAAAAAATGATTCTCAGAAATTGAAATCCCCATGGAATTATATGAATTGACTTAAACATCTTGAAAAAGAAGCTTTAAGGAATCATCAGGGATATGTATGTGCTCAATATTTCAAATCAGGACACAAGGTTAGAACTTTGGGAAAACTTGATGAAAGCTTTTCCTATTACCTATGCCAATCAAAACTTAGGACAAGCAAGCAATCGTGCATAGAATAAAAATGTTCACCATTATCTTGACTATCTTACTGAAGTGGGTGGGAATAAAGTATTTAGTTTGACAGATTTTTCAGTATAAAACTGACGGAAACCATGTATGGGGAATGAATAAGTTTAGAGGTTCAAGAATTGTAAAGTGACTGTTGTAACTTTTACTCTGAGCGTCACTTACGAGTTACTAGGATTTGCTCTGCCTCTGTAGGTGGATCCAGTGGTTTAGGCTTTAGTCTGCATTTCTAGCTGCACAGGAGTCTCCACGGTGGGTGTTTTCGGCTGGTTTTGGCTGCAGGTGGTAAGAGCACAGTGGCTTTTCCTGCCGCTGGGCCCTTGCAGTTACTGGGATGCTTTGACTTTAATAAAATGTAACCAGGTTTTTGAAATTCCGGTCATGAGTGTGAAATTCTCAAATTTACATAAAAAGTAGATGTACAATTTAGTATTTGATATTTTAAAAAGGAAACTGTAGCAACTTTTGATGCTTCTGAATCCTCTGTAGAGGGCTTGTCACTTTGTACCTGAACAAAGCACCACTTAGCACTCTGGGTGCTTTTTGATGCCTTAGAAATAGGATAAGTTTATGTTTGACAAAAACTAGGAAGGAGAAAGTCCATTCTGCAGCTGTCAGAGCTGCCTCTCAGGATGAAGTGCTCACTTGTTCTTTTTGTTCCTGGCTTTCCTCAGTTTGTGAGATTACTCTAT
>CAUYON010182594.1:0-10737 GCA_963573935.1 Arctocebus calabarensis | reverse complement strand
ACTTTATCGCCCTGGGTAGAGTGCCGTGGCGTCACACTGCTCACAGCAACCTCCAGCTCTTGGGCTTAAGCGATTCTCTTGCCTCAGCCTCCCTAGTAGCTGGGACAACAGGCGCCCGCCACAGCGCCCAGCTATTTTTTTTGTTTTGCAGTTCGGCCGAGGCCGGGCTTGAACCCGCCACCTTCGGTATATGGGGCCGGCGCCCTACTCGCTGAGCCACAGGAACCGCCCTAAGCAAAGTTAATTTTGATGTTTTACATACTCAAAGTACACTAATTTGAGAGTCTCAAATTCATAATATTCCAATCTATATGATCCTCCTACAGAGAGTAAGGGATAATTTTTTTTTTTTTTTTTTTTGAGACAGAGCCTCAAGCTATCACCTGGGATAGAGTGCTGTGACATCCACAGCTCACAGCAACCTCCAATTCCTGGGCTCAAGCAAGTCTCTTGCCTCCGCCTCCCAAGCAGCAACAGGCGCCCGCCACAACGCCCGGCCATGAGTAAGGGATAATTAATATTAGCATGATGTTTTCAGCATTTATAGATATCTATTTTAATGTTTACTATTTATTAATTGTATTCATGTTAGTAAAAAAAACCCATTTAGTAGAAGGCATTATTAAAATATTTCTATAATTAATTGTAAGATATATTGATATTAAATTTTTTACAAATCAAATTTTTTTTTTCTTTCTTTTTTTTTTTTTGAGACAGAGTTTAACTATGTCACCCTGGGTAGAGTGCCATGGTGGCACAGCTCACAGCAACCTCAAAGTCTTTGGCTTAAGCGATTCTCTAGCATAAGCCTCCCAAGTAGCTGGGACTATACGTGCCCACCACAATGCCAGGCTATTTTTTGTTGCAGTTGTCATTGTTGTTTAGCTGGCCCAGGTTGGGATCAAATTACCACCCTCAGTGTACGTGGCTGGCACCATAACCATTGTGTTATGGGAGCCGAGACACAAATTAAATTTTTCATAACTCAATAATAAATATATGTATTTTAAAAGTACATTTTTTTAAAGAAAATACATTTTTGTGGTAATAGAGCAGGGCTGAGACTAAGAAAAAAATTTCTAAAAGTGTGGTTTTTAATCAGAAAAATATCAAAATAATTATTCTGCTAATATAGACTATTAAAAAAGAATTTTTTATAGTTCTTAATATATAAAATAGTACACTTCATAAAACTACAGAATTTTACAATTGTGGATAAAATTAATACCATGCTTCTTTTTTTTTTTTTTTTTGAGGCAGAGTCTCACTATGTCACTCTCGGTAGACAGCCATTGCATCATAGCTCACAGCAACCTCCAACTCTTGGGCTTAAGCAATTCTCTTGCCTCAGCCTCCCAAGTACCTGGAACTACACATGCTCACCACAATCCCCAGCTATTCTTTGTTGCAGTTGTCATGGTTGTTTACTTGGACCAATTCGGGTTCAAACTCGCCAGCCTCAGTGTATGTGGCTGGCACCATAACCACTGTGCTATGGGCGCTGAGTCCTACACTTCATTTTTTTTTTTTTTGAAGCAGAGCCTCAATTTGTCACCCTGGGTAGAGTGCTGTGGCGTCACAGTTCACAGCAACCTCTAACTCCTGGGCTTAAGCTATTTTCTTGCCTCAGCTTCCCAAGTAGCTGGGACTATAGGCACCACTACAATGCCCAGCTATTTTTTGGTTATAGTTGTCATTGTTTGGCAAGCCCAGTCTGGATTCGAACCTGCCAGCTCTGGTGTATGTAGCTGGCGCCTTAGCCACCTGAGCTACAGGAGCTGAGCCTCACGCTTCATTTTTTTTTTTTTTTTGGCAGTTTTTGGTCGGGGCTGGGTTTGAACCCACCACCTTCGGCATATGGGGTTGGCGCCCTACTCCTTTGAGCCACAGGCACCACCTTCATGCTTTATTTTTTAAAAAACTTTTTAATTCTGTTCTCATGTAGTGTCCAGTTTTTATAATAAAACTTATCAGTAGAAAATGCCCTATATTACAAAAAGTCAAAACATGACTTTTCAGTTCACTTATGATTAGACTTTTAAAAATAAAGACTTGGGGGCAGGAAGCTATCACTGTGATTCTATTTCCCTCCTTCCGTGTAACATCATTTAGTGATTCATTACTCACAATTTAGAATCAATAAATGACCGAACTAAACACTGATCCTTTTTCACTGTGATATCATCATTACAGCTGGGCGATATCACCTGAAATAGAAAACAGTAATAGATTAATTCCTATTTCCCTTTCTCAGAAACAGAACATTTTCAAAAAGAACTCTGGATTCATTAATTTCTCAAGCGGGTTAGATTTCACAAGAAATAGCTTCATTGTAAATAGCTCCCATTATAACTGCTTCGCCAAGAAGATCTCCTTATATTTTTTGTTTAGTAGATTGCTTTTCTAGATGTTTAATTTACCCATAGTCATTAGATTATAAAATAATGAAATATAAATTGTGACCAGCACCTTTAAAATATCGGACTTTATTATAAGATAAATAATGATTTATTTATTGTCCAAAATGTAAAATGATCTGTGATGAAAACTTGGCATATCAAAATTTTTAAAATGTACTTGAATCAGGATCTATTTATATTTTTATTTATTTACGTATTTATTTGAGACAAAGTCTTGCTCTGTTGCCCTGAATAGAGCTCATTACAACCTCAGACCTGGACTCAAGCAATCTTCCTCTCTCAGCCTCCTGAGTAGCTGAGACTATAGGTATGTACCCCCACAACTAGCTAATTTTTCTATTTTTAGTAGAAACAAGACTCTCACTCTTGCTCAGGTTGGTCTTGAACTCTTGAGCTTAAATGATTCTTCCTACCTCGGCCTCCCAGAGTTCTGGGATCACAGTGTGAGCTGCCTTGCCTGATCAGGACATATTTTAAAATCAGGATAGTAATTTTAAAAAACCACCAGTTATCTTTATACCAGGGCATGTACAATTTTTAGTGATTAAAGAAAAATCAAAGGAAATATAAACAAAGAGCTTTTAATTTCTGAACTTTTGAAAATATTTAAACAGTATCAATAAGTAATCTCTGTACACTTTATAAAACTTCAAACATTCTAACTTTTAAGAATTTAAGTTTCCTAATAAATTATAGAAATGTACTTACCACATGGGTCATAATTATAAGAGGGACTTTAGCTGACAAATGCAATCAGTGCAACCTGGTTCTCTGTACCCTGAATGAATCCCCCCAAATAAAAAAAGGGCGGCACCTGTGGCTCAAAGGAGTAAAGCGCCGGCCCCATATGCTGGATGTGGCAGGTTCAAACCCAGCCCTGGCCAAAAACCGAAAAAATAAATAAATAAATACATTTAAAAAAAAAGAAATGTACCTGCCTCATGCTTTCCCTAATATTAGCCTCCCTGCTATAATCAAGCGCTGCTCACATGGCTTCATGCAAGACAGAATTGCTCTATACCTGCATTGCCCAGAACAGTACCAATGAGTTACACGAGGCTTAACACTTGAAATGTGGTTGGTGCAATGAGAGAACAAATTGTCAATTCCATTTAATTTTAATTAATTTTCATTTAACCTTAAATAGGCACATATGGCTCATGGTTATCATACTGAAAAGTAAATATACAGATAATTAAGTATTCCTGGCAGTCATATCTGTCTTAATAGATGAAAGTATTAATATATAACTTGTTTTGTAGCCCTACTAATGATCAGACTAATAATGTAGCTGTACCTGCCTTTAAGGAGCTTAGAGTGTAAAAGAGATGCAAACATTAAAAGACACTCAAAAGAACACAACAGAGAATCAGTACAGTGATACTTGGCCCAGAATAATGTGGGAATACCCAGGAGGAAGATTTCACGCAGCATGGGCAAGAAAAAGGTGTGGCAGCAAACGCTTAATTAAGGTAAGTCTCACAAGATGAGTAGGCACAACCCCAGGTCCGACCCAATGACCTCACCTGTGAACTATTCTCATGCCCTTCAAATTGATTCCTGCCACCACCAGTGCTTCCAGCAACTGACCTAACTTACCACTACCTCATTAACATTCTTAAACATGGGCTCAAAGAACGTCACTCTTCAGCAAAATTCTCTGCAGAATTACGTCCACATTCCTTAGATGAACTTTAAAGATCCTTCTGCCCTACATTCAAATGATCACTGTAGTGATATTTCCTATTATTCCCCTACCCACCTCAAATATTAGCTAAAAGGGATTCCCAGAGCAAACAGTTACATGAATAAACCTTTCATTTTTCTAATTTACCTATTTTCAGAAAGTCCCCTAGTGAAGATCTTCCTGCTAACTTTATTTTTTTTTAATTAATTTTTTTTTTCTTTTGAGATACAGCCTCAAGCTGTTGCCAGGTAGAGTACCGTGGCGTCACAGCTCTCAGCAACCTCCAATTCCTGGGCTTAAGCGATTCTCTTACCTCAGCCTCCCAAGTAGCTGGGACTACAGGCACCCGCCACAATGCCTGGCTGTTTTTTGGTTGTGGTTGTCGTTGTTTGGCAGGCCTGGGCTGGATTTGAACCTGCCAAGCTTTGGTGTATGTGGCTGGTGCCTTAGCCGCTTGAGCTACAGGCACTGAATCTGCCTGCTAACTTTACTTTTTTTTTTTTTAGAGACACAGTCTTATTTTATCACCCTCGGTAGAGTGCTGTTGGATCACAGCTCACAACAATCTCCAGCTCTTGGACTTGGGTGATTCTCTTGCCTCAGCCTCCAATGTAGCTAGGACCACAGGTGCCTGCCACAACATCCAGCTATTTTTTTATTGCAATTTGGCAGGGGATGGGTTTGAACCCGTCACTCTCAGTATATGGGGCCGGTGCCCTACTCACTGAGCCACAGGTGCTGCCCCTACCTGCTAACTTTTAAATCCTTCAATATTCAGTTCAAAAGCATTGCCCTCCATGAAGGCGTTCTGTATTTTCTTCAAATAAATGTCATCTCTCAAGCCAAGAATTTTTTTTTTTTTGAGACAGAGCCTCAAGCTGTCACCCTGGATAGAGTGCCATGGCATCACAGCTCACAGCAACCTCTAATTCCTGGGCTCAAGCAAGTCTCTTGCTTCTGCCTACCAAGTAGCTGGGACTACAGGCGCCCGCCACAACTCCTGACCATTTTTTGGTTGCAGCCATCATTGTTGTTTGGTGGGCCCAGGCTGGATTTGAACCCACCAGCTCAGGTGTACGTGGCTGGCGCCTTACCCTGTTGAGCCACAGGCGCCGAGCCAAGCCAAGAAGTCTTAATATTGAACATATACTATTTTGTATTGTAGTTACTTGGATTATTATTTGCATTAGGCATAAAATCTTCAAAGGTAAAAATGGAGTCTCTTTTTTTTTGAGACAGAGTCTCATTTTGTCACCCTCTGTAGAGTGCTGTGAGTGGAGTCACAGCTCACAGCAGCCTCCACTTCTTGGTCTTAAGAGATTCTCTTGCCTCAGCCTCCCATGTAGCTGGGACTACAGGATACCGCCACAATGCCTGGCTACTTTTTCTGGGTTGTAGTTGTCACTGTTGTTTGGTAGGCCCAGGCTGGATTTGAACCTGCCAGGTCCAGTGTATGTGAATGGCGCTCTAGCTGCTGAGCTACAGGCACTGAGCCTCATCTTTTATTTTCAATTATCATTGGCAAGTGATACATCTATTTAGTAAATAAAGGAAGTTGTTTTAAAAAAAGGAATTGGCAAGATATAATTATCCTTAATCCAAAACCATTTTCTTATCTGCTTATACAACTGACAAGGTCAAAGGATTTTCAAAATTTTCTTTTTTTTCTTTTTTTTTTCTTTCTTTTTTTCAAAATTTTCCTATGTAAATTTATCATCTAGAAACGAATATATATATTCATGTGTACATAAGCATTTAAAAAAAATGGCTTTAGCTTTTTTTTTTTTTTTTTGAAGAGACCGAGTCTCATTTTATTGCCCGCAGTAGAGTGCTGTGGCGTCACACAGCTCACAGCAACCTCCAACTCCTGGGCCTAGCCTTATTCTCTTGCCTCAGTCTCCCCAGTAGCTGGGACTACAGGCGCCCTCCACGATGCCCAGCTATTTTTTTTTCTTTTTTTTTTGAGACAAAACCTCAAGCTGTCACCCTGGATAGAGTGCCGTGGCATCAGAGCTCACAGCAATCTCCAATTCCTAGGCTCAAGCAAAGTCTCCTGCCTCTGCCTCCCAAGCAGCTTGGACTACAGGTGCCCACCACAAGGCCCAGCCATTTTTTGGTTGCAGTCATCATTGTTTGGCAGGCCCAGGATGGATTTGAACCCACCAGCTCAGGTGTACGTGGCTGGCACCTTAGCCCGTTGAGCCACAGGCGCCAAGCCAGATGCCCGGCTATTTTTCTGTTTTGCAGTTCGGCTGAGGCTGGGTTTGAACCCACCACCTTCGGTATATAGGGCCAGCACCCTACTCAATAAGCCACAGGCGCTGCCCATGGTTAACTTTGCACAGAATCCTCACTTACCAAGGCAGGATACCACTCAGTCCTCTCGGCTGCAGACACCACGGTCACAACTTTTCCCAGCAATTCATCACTGAGACGTCGCGTGTCTTCATCTTCCTCTTCGCTGCTTTCTTCCTCCTTTTCGTCTTCAGTGCTGAAAGTTAGAATAACTTGATCATCATCCAAATACGAACCAGTGTCTGACACAGTCAGCGTGGTGTGACTTTAACACGGTCAGTTCAATTCCTAATGGATTACCCTGCGGCAGGAGCCTCTTGTTTCTTGCTGTACCTGAAGAGGTGCAGACCTCCTTAGCCTCACAGAAGTGCAGGGTCCTGAGCTGGCTACGGTAACTGAGTCCACTTCCCTACATCAATGCGTACTTGGGCTTAGGCGCTCCTGCCAACCACCAGCTGGGACAGAAAAACCTAATTATACCACCATTAAGTGCTTACTGCGCCACACATTTTTAAAAAAAAAAAAGACTGCCCTTTTCTTGTTAAGCCAGATACCACATAATTTAACTTTCTAACTGGCTATGAAGATCTCATTAAAACACATATGATGGTTTATTTAGGTAACTTATTTAGAAAACTAAAGTATTTCCTAAGTGTCAACAATACATATTTTAATTTTAGGCCTAGAATTTTTTTCCCTTTTTTTTTTTCTCTGCCAAGTCCACGGGATGAAGGCCCATAATTTTTAAAATAAAATGAGTAGGTCTTAGTTTTTAATTGAGACAAGATTTCACTGTTTTGTCCAGGCGGAGTGTAGTGGTGCAATCATAGTCACTGTAACCTGGAACTCCTGGGCTCAAGCCATCCTCCCACCTCAGCCTCCTCAGTAGTTGGGACTACAGGTGCAGTGTGGCACCATGCCCAGCTCATTTGTTTTGGGTGGAGACAGGGTCTTGCTATGTTGCTCAGGCTGGTCTTGAACTCCTGGCCTCAGGTGATCTTCCCACCTCAGCCTCTCAAAGTCTGGGATTATAGGCATGAGCCACCATGCCCCGCTGAATTCTGGATGAATACATACTGAATAATTTGACATCTTCTTGAAGACATCCTGCAATACATTAATACCGTTGGAGTTTACCAAAGTATGCAGAGCCATTAACTCTTATTAAATAGCTTAAAACCACTTAATTCCTCATCTTTCATGGCTTTAGTCATCTTCCTCACAGGCTGGTTGGTTACCAACCCCCCCAACAGGGCTTTCTTTACTGACCGTATCTACCAGTCTTTCCGGTCCTTCCTTCTCAAATCTGTTGCTCTCTGAAAAACCAGATGACTCAACTTGTTAAAATTAAGGATGCTTTCAGTAAAAGACCATTGGACTAGCTTATAAATAAAATACTGGGTATTAACAATTTATTAAATACGTATCATGTACTGAGTACTTATAACATGCTAATAAATGTACACACATTACGTAATCCTCACAAAAACTTGCAAAATATTTCTCATTCCCCTTTTCCTTAGCTATGAACTGGAAATACTGTAAGTTTTTGTGAAGATTATAGCGTTAACATATGTAAATGTACTTAACTTGAAAGAGGTTAAGTAATTTTCCCTAAGCAAGATATCTAGGTAAGTGGCTCAGGTGAGGTTTCTACTTGGGGCCCTCGAAGGCCTTTCAGTACTTTCTGGTTTGTCCCTTAGGTATTATTTGACTTTGCTGTCTAAAATCTTCACGGCATACTCCCTGGTAGCAATGAATACATATATTACGTACATCTTGTTTTCGGAATATTATTTCCCACCAAAAGGAACCAGGGGCCCTTAGAGAAATGGCCAAATCCAGGGCTAGAGCAGGAAAAAAACATGAAGCCTACCTTGCCCTGTCAGGCCACAAAGTGAAAACATGCTCAAGAAATGGTGAGAACATATCCAAAGGGCACAGAAGCCAGCCTAGAAAGGCTCCCATTGGCTAAATCTGAGACAACGTGAGCAACAAAATGAATTTTGGAACAATGAATTATAATCGATTATGTGAAATTAGAATCCACAAATCCACTGAGGTGATTAGGAAAAGACTTACATTACAGTTAATGACAACTAGTAAATACAGCAGGAAAAATTAAAAATTATCTTGTGCTGTCACAATAGTACTAACTGATGTAGGCACAAATTATCAATGGATAATACCACTGAATGAAAATTTGATAAGAATAGGATGTTTAAATAGTCTCAAGGTATCTCCAAACATTATTTTAAAGTTAAAAAGGGGAAAATGGTAACTCTGAGGTTGAGAAGGTTGGCAGGCGTCACCTTAACCAGGTGATCACAGTATCACCAATTATGGAACAAACTGGTAACACACACTTGTTAATGTGCCTGCCTTAAGTGGGACACAACACACCTTATACCAGGGGTTCTTAACCTGTGGGCCGCAACCTACAGGAACTGTATTAAAGGGACGTGGCATTAGGAAGGTTGAAAACCACCGCCTTACACAGTATTACCATCAAAATGTATTACTTGAATCTAACAGTGACAAATCACATAAGCCATGCTGAAGAGCAGTCTACAAAACTACTCGCCTATTCTTCAAACATAGCAATGTCCTGAGAAAGAAAAAAAGATAAAGAACTTTTCTGGATGAAAGGAGACTCAAGAACCATACAAACTAAATGTGATGCATGATCTTGTATTGAACCTTGTGATAAAGGGGCACCAGGGATGCTATAAAGGCTGTTATTGGGACAACTGCCAAAACCTGAAGCAGTGACCGTATATTACTAGGTAACAGTATTCCATCAATGTTAAATTTGCAGAATTTGATATTCATTCCATGATTATGTGAGAGAATCTCCTTGTTTAAAAGGAGGGGTGTTCAACCTGCAGCCCACAGGCTACATACTGATTTTGTGAGGACTCTTCTTGCTTATCTGTGTTGTCCAATAACACACAAAGTATGCACAGACATTTTTTTGCTAATCAGCTTTTGCTGATGTTTGTGTATTCAATGTGTGGTCCAAGACAACTGTTCTGCTTCCAATGTGCAGCAGAGAAAGAAAAAAAAAAAAGGTTGAAAAGTTGGACACCCCTGTTCTAAAGTACATAAAAACAAAGAGTCCTCATGTTGGCCACTTTCTCTCCAATAGTTCACCAAAACAAATGCATTATAAAATTGAAAAATAATTGCAACATGTATATGTATATAAAGAGATAATAAAACAAATGTGTAAAAAAATGTGTGAATTGGAGAATCCAGATAAAGAGTATGTAGAAGTTCATCATAGTATTCTTGCAATTTTTACGTTTGAAATTTTTCAAAAGGAAAAGAAAAAACCCCCGCGTATACTCAAGAAAAACAGGAAAATCAGCATATCAATTAGGGACTTAGACAAGGTAACTTAAAACAAATAGCTTTTTTCTTTTTGAGACAGAGTCTCACTTTCTCACCTTGGGTAGAGAGTGCCATGGCATCATAGCTCACAGCAGCCTCAAACTCTTGGGCTCAAGAAATCTTCTGGCCTCAGACTTCCTAGCAGCTGGGACTACAGGCACCCACCACAATGCCTAGAGACGAGGGGTCTCGCTCTGGCTCAGCTGGTTTCGAATCTGTGAGCTGAGGCAATCCATGCGCCTCGGCCTCACAAGTGCTGAGATCACAGGCGTACAGATAGCATTTTTGAACAGGAAAGTATGATAATTCTTGGGCAAGGTAATGGGAATTAAGAACAAGGTCTGCTCAAAGCAAAACACCTATCTGCAGGATATAACATGCTATGGAACAGTGACCCACAAATTTAGTTAGTCTAAGAAAATCACTTGTTTAATGCTGCAGTAACTGTACTGTCATGATACCATATATGAAGAAACTCACACAGGAAGAGAAGACCTCCTTCCTCTGTTTGTCTTCTTTGCAATTACTGGAGTTCCAAAATGCTCTGGATTTGTTAATGGAAGCTGGTCAAGTGTCTAAATAAGAAACAGACAAATTGAACCACACTTTACCTTTAGGTCAGTAACTATTGTTCAACCCAAACAGTTCATCCAGGTCATCTTACCTCACTCTCTGCAAAATGTCTTTCCCCTTTGAGGCAAAGTGAGGTTCGTCTCAGTGTTCTCTCATCACCATCGTCAAACACTACAATAAGCACAAGATAGAAGAGAATTTATGCACACTGATTAAATAAAAAATTTATTTAACACAGAGTACTGGTATTAATTAGAACTTAGCATTTTTTTTTTTTTTTTTGAGACAGATCCTCAAGCTGTCACCCTGGATAGAGTGCCATGGCATCACAGCTCACAGCAACCTCCAATTCCTGGGCTCAAGCGAGTC
>CAUYON010182590.1:0-12557 GCA_963573935.1 Arctocebus calabarensis | reverse complement strand
ATACCATGGAATATTATGCAGCCTTAAAGAAAGAGGGTGACTTTTCCTCTTTCATTTTTACATGGATGGAGCTGGAACATGTTCTCCTTAGCAAAGTATCTCTAGAATGGAAGAAAAAGTATCCAATGTATACACCCCTAATGTGAGACAAATTCTGTATCATTCAAGTGAAGACTACAACCCATTTATTGCACAGGAAGACAGGGAAAGGGGAGAGGGAGGGAAGGGGAGGGAGAGGGTGGGGGGGATGGGACAAAGGGTGAGACCACATGTGTGGTACATATTCGAAGGGTCAGGAGAAAACTTCTAAATACGGATCAAAAATGTTTTCATATAGTAAACGAGAAAATATCATGAACAGTATGTCAATCAGGTTGACAAAATATCTCAGATTGCATGTGAAGCCCCCACACTGTACCCCATGGTTGAACTAATGTACACAGCTATGATTCAATAAAAAAAAATTAAATTAAATTAAAAAAAGAGAATATAAATAGATGATATGTACTGGACCCTGCTGTGTAGATGCACATTTTCCCCTTGGGAGAACAACAGTAGATCACTCAAACTCAATTTCTCCTTGTGCAAAGCTGGTTCCCTTTTTCTCCAAATATTGTTTACTTAAATATTTGATGATGAAAATATAGCATTTTATTTGTCAAGGACTCAAGATAATTGTGCAATAATGAAAGAATGCCTGAATTTTCAAATAGTTATTTGTCTGAATGAAATTAGTAAGTAGAGTCCCTAGATTATAGAAATTTTGTTCCGATGATATTCCTTTATACAGTAATGCCACAATGTAAAAATGAATGTATTATTTTCCACATGGGTAATGGGGATGAATGTGGTGTTTTCTCTAATATGGCGGATGAGGAAAAGGAATAAACCCAAGGAGCCTGGAACTCACATTAACAAAATAACCAAAAAGCAATTCAAAACAAATTTTAAGAATGGATTGATTGAAAAGTCGGTGCTTTTGGATTTTTCCATTTTGAGGCAGAGTGACTTTTGATAAGATGAAGTAAAATGTCAGTTTGTAAAAATGCCAGGTTGTTCCTTTCTAAATAGGTTTTTAAATAAGCTTTTTTTTCCCCTTCCTCAGTCACTTAAGAGGGGAAAATAATCAACCTTTTTGAATGCAGTACATATGGTTGCCTCAGCAACAAGCACAATAATAACATATACAGCATCCATGTGAACCTTAATTATAGCATTATATTAAGCTAACACATGTTACTTCTTTAGAAAAGCACATGTATTTCTTACTATGAAGAAATTAGCTATTGATATAGTATCTTTCAAATTAAAGCTCCAGTTTCTTTACAAAAAGAGTTTTATGACAAATAGCTAAGAATCCAAGCTGCTATTTGTCTCTCATATTTCAGAAATGAAAGCCAAGGCCAATGATCTGGACATTCTGTTTATACTATGTTCGCTTTGTCGATTATTTACTGAGCATCAGTGATTTGTTTAGCTCAATAGAAAAGGTTTTAGTTAATTTAGGTTTTTTTCTGTATAAAAAATGGTTTCTGCTATTTAAAAAAAAGCATAGAAGTATATTCAGTTGATAAGATCATAGTGTAGAAAAAAATCCAAGTCTGTCAGTATTTAAATATTATCAAATGCATTATCTCAATAGAGTAATATACTCAAGTACTAATCTGAGTCAAGCACCAGCCTATGGTATTCTACATAAGCAAATGTCACAAATTTTATACATAAAGACAACACAAACTTATTAGCTTCTCTCATCTCCTATAAGTTGTCAGCTTTCTATTATTAAATGGTGGCTTCAAAATAGAAATGACACATTAAGATAGAAATGGCACATCTCTTGCAGGCTTTGAATCTCTGATATCTTCTGTGATTAACTGGATAAAATTCTCCACTTTTAACAAACTTACCTGATTGTCTCAGGCACACCACATTAATATCCAGATTTTAAGATCAGTTGATTTGGGATTTTAATTACTTCTGCAAACCCCCTGAAAAAAGTTAGCTAGATTAATGTTTGATTCAATAACCAAGAGACAATGATTTTGAGTATCTCTACTAGTATGCTGCCTACCACATCAAGAAAGGATGGGAATATTTGGAAAGTCTTCAGGGTTGAAATGGAACTTGGACTCATTTTTGAAACCTAGGTACAATTTGACCATGTGAAAAGGAAACAGAGATTTATTGAGTCTTTCCTATTTGCAGGATGTATCTCATACTACTACTGCAAGATGAATAAGGTTGGTTCTATACCCTCAGGATCTCATAGTCCAGTGAATATAGGACATAGTCCAAAGAACGTCATGCAAAGGTGATAGTCCTAAGTTAATGATCTGCAAACCTCAAGTGTGAGGTTCACTGGTATGGCCTTGAGAAACCAAATGAAAAAACAATTAGAATTAGTATCTTAAAAGTACAAAACATAAAGTTTCAGTAAATCTTTAATTGACAAGAATATGTATTAAACTTGAGCATGCTTTCCAACCCTTCTTTGGGTTAGATATAGTCTTTTCCATGGTGACCTTTTAAGCTGCACATGTCCCTAGAGAATTAATCCATTAAATCAATACATCATTAGTGGCTTTTTTCATTCACAGAAGGAGCCAGAGCAACCTGAAGATACAGAAGTTGAAGGGTAAAGAGTGTATATCAAGGGGTTTCAGAAAGAAAGTTCATCTATTTTATACTTTTGCTGAAGTCCTGATACTAAATTTCTTTCTAAAGTACAACATTTATTTTAAACCATATCATTTTAATTAACCAGAACTTTCATTTTTTGCATATCTTTATTATGCTTCTTAGTCCACTTTCATTTCAGGTAAGTGTATATATGTCTGTAACAATTCATGCCATTATGGGAAGATCTTCACAAAGATTTTCAATGAAAGATTACAGTGGCGACCTTCTCTTTATCTTTAAATAAGCCATATGAGGGCTGGGTGTGGTGGCTCATGGCTGTAATCCCAGCACTCTTGGGAGGCCGAGGCAGGTGGTTTGCTTAAGCTCAGGAGTTCAAGAGCAGCCTGAGCAAGAGTGCAACCTGGTCTCTAAAAATAGCTGGGCATTGTGGCAGGCACCTGTAGTCCCAGCTAATTAAGAGGCTGAGGCAAAAGGACCACCTGAGCCCAAGAGTTTGATGTTTCTGTGAACTATGATGACACCATGGTACTCTACTCAGGACAACAGAACGAGACTCTGTCTCATAATAAATAAATAAATGAATAAATAAATAAATACATAAGCCATGTAGTTTTCTGTTCTTGTTTTGCTTGGTAATTTAGCTAATCTTTCATTTACTTTGCAAAAGTAACCTCATCCTAATCTTCCTAAACTTCTTATAATATAAAATAAAAGTAAAATATACAATACATCTAGTGAATTTTGCCAAAAGCTTTTTAACATAACTGCATAGTAAAACAATACTATTTTTCTTCTTCTACTATAATTAATTTCAATCAAGATTTGTGTTCTTTAACCTTTCTCGTATATATTCTCCTATTTATTTCCAAATAATTAATGAGATATTACTAAAAGAGTATTTATGTATTATGTGTCTATATATTAAATAATTATAATCATGTGCTTGGAATATCAAAACAGTATGCTGCCAGGCACATTGCTTCATAGCTGTAATGACAAGGCAGATATTATAGTGGTCTGACTGCAGCATTTGAGTTTGAATGCCCTTTAATACCAAGTATGTTTCTAATTCTGACTATGTCCATGCCTTTGAATAAGCTATTTAATATATTTGCCATTATTTTCTCATTTTAAAAAGCAGGATAATTCCTCGTATGTTGAATGAGAGCATTAAGAATCAGTCAATTTTTTCAGTAAAGAAAAAGTTTAGGTCAAAGCAGGACAAAAGAAAATGTAAATATTGCATATATGTGAGTGTGTATTTGTACACATAATATTTATATAGCTCAACTTATTCTCTTCTGATAAATGGCTATATTAATGTCTACATTAGTGAAAAGAAATCACACTATATTCATCTAACATGTAACTTTGTTGCATTACATATTTTGTTACCATAGTTTTGCATGATTTTTTTTGGCAAATATAATTTTAAAGTAGTTTAACATAATTTTTATTGTTTAAAATTGTGTTATTCCCAGAACAGGGGGAAATAGAGTAAGTGGAAGTAAAGATGAACCAAGGGGACTATTGACTAGGAGGAGTCTTAGTGGCTGAACAGTTAGGCACTATTCCCTCTACTTTTGAAAATTATTGATATTTTCTAAAGAAAATTTAACATAATTTTTTTTTATTGTTGTGGATTCATTGAGAGTACAAAGAACCAGGTTACATTGATTGCATTTGTTAGGTAAAGTTCTTCTTATAATTGTGCCCTGCCCCCCAAAAGTGTGTCACACACTATGACACCCCAACCCCTTCTTCTTTCCCTCTCCCTGCTCTCCTCCTCCCCTATCCTCCACTGTGTACTAGGTCATTAATTATCCTCATATCAGAATTGAGTACATAGGATTCTTGCTTCTCCATTCTTGTGATGCTTTACTAAGAAGAATAGGTTCCACTTCCATAGAGGTTAAGACAAAACATGTAAACTCTCCATCTTTTTGATGGCTGAATAGTATTCCATGGTGTATATATATATATATATATATATATATATCACAGCTTATTAATCCATTCCTGGGTTGGTGGGCATTTAGACTGTTTCCACAATTTGGTGATAATAAACTGATGTTCAATAAATAGTCAGTGCAAACGTCCTTGTGGTAAAAGGATTTTTTTTTTCTTCTGAGTAGGTGCCCAGTAATGGGATTGGAGGATCAAATGGGAAGTCTATTATGAGTTCTTTAAGATTTCTCCATACTTCCTTAAAAAGTTTCTGTTAGTTTGCAGTCCCACCAACAGTGTATAAGTGTTCCTTTCTCTCCACATTTGTTATATTTAGTAACATAACTTATTTTTGTAAATACTTTAAGATTGAATATACTCATAAACTTAATTGTATTTACAACTGATGATTTTGAAAAAAAATACGATTACTAAATCCCTTTGGGAAGACAAAATTTCAATAAAAGCAGTGAAAAAATCTGGTTGAAAGAGTTAGTAAAATGTTGAAAATTGGTATGATAACAGCATAAGTTATATGAAGTGGCTTCTAGAAATGACACATTTTACTTTCAACTTATAGAAAGTGGAAATAAAATCACTTTTAGTGTGTTTCAGCTTAGCTCCGCAGGAAACAAGTAAAGATCTTACTTGGAATAAGATGAGAAATCAACATCTCTTGAAATCCTGATTCTGCTGGGTATTGCTCTCATTTCATAGAATTAGCTACTTATTTCAAAATTTGGTTTTGTCATATTTTAGATATACAAACAACTTTTCAGTTCCAGGACAAAAGTTATGAAACAATCTGATAGATGAAAACAGTCTCACCAGCAGACCTAGAAATAGAGGCAAGGCAGAGATAAGTAGATTCATAAATGATTGCACATACATCTCCTTAGGATTTCTGAAGTAGAAGAGGTAAAACAAGGAAAAGTCTCTAAGCAATTCTCCCTTAAGAGTTACAGTGGTTGCACCTAGTCATTGGCCAACTAAAGAGCAGACCTGTAGTTTTGGGATTTTGTTATGAAGGATACTCTTACTGGAGTTAGATGATATTTTCAAGTGGTTTTGATTTGCATTTCTCCGATGATTAAAGATGATGAGCATTTTTTTTTCGTGTATTTGTATATGCGCCTCTCTTCTTCAGAGAAGCTTTTGTTCTTGTCTCTTGCCCCCAATGAAATGGGATCACTTGTTCTTTTCTTATTAATTAATTTGAATTCTCTGTGGATTCTAGTTACCAAATCTTTGTCAGAAACATAACCTGCCAATATCTTCTCCCATTCTGATGGCTGCCTGCTTACTTTAGTTACTGTGTTCTTGGCTACGCAGAAGATTTTTAGTTTGATCAGATCCCAGTAACATATTTTTGGTATTGCTTCAATTTCCAGGGGGGTCCTCCTCATAAAATATTCTCCCAGGCCAATTTCTTCAAGTGTTTTCCTTGCTCTCTCTCCAAGCATCTTTATACTTTCATTTCTGAAGTGTAAATCTTTTATCCAGTGAGAATCAATTTTTTGTTAATGATGAAAGGTGAGGGTACAGTTTCAGTCTTCTACAAATTTCTAGACAATTAACCCAGAGCCTCTTGTTAAATAGGTAATCTTTCCCCAATGTATGTTTCTGATAGGCTTATCAAAGATCAAATGACGACAGGTGGCTGGGTTCATCTCTTGGTTCTCTATTCTGTTCCATACATCTACCTCTCTATTTTTGTGCCAGTACCATAATGTTGTTTTGATCACTGTAGATTTATAGTATAATCTGAAGTCTGGTAGCATGATTCCTCCTTATTTGTTTTTATTTATGAGTAATGTTTTGGCTATTAGAGATTTTTTCTGGTTCCTATAAAATGAAATACTATTTTATACAGATCTCTTTAAAGTATGAAAATGGTGCTTTAATGGGGATTGCATTAACTTTGTACATTGCTTTGGGTAATATGGACATTTTAACAATGTTGATTATTCCCAGCCATGAACGTGGTATGTTCTTCCATTTGTGAACATCTTCAGCTATTTCTTTCCTCAGAGTTTCATAGTTCTCTTTAAAGAGATCTTTCACTTTCTTTGTTAGGTAAATTCCCAAATATTTCATCTTCTTTGGCACTACTGCAAAAGGAATAGAGTACTTGACTATTTTTTCATGTTGACTATTGTTGGTGTATATAAAAGCTACTGATTTGTAGATGTTGGCATGGATGTGAAGAGAAGGGAACACTTCTGCACTGCTGGTGGGAATGCAAGCCAATACATCCCTTTTGGAAAGAAGTTTGGAGAACACTTAGGGAACTAAAAGTAGACCTGAAGTTTGATCCCTCAATTCCTCTACCACACATATCTCCATATGAGCAAAAATCATTTACAACAAAGATATTTGTACCAGAATGTTTATTGCAGCCCATTTCATAATTGCCAAGTCATGGAAGCAGCCCAAGTGCTCATCGACCCATGAATAGATTAACAAATTGTGGTATATGTATACTATGGAATATTATACAGCCATAAAAATATGGAGATTTTTTACCTCTTTTATGTTTATAAGGATAGAGCTGGAACATTTCTTCTTTGTAAAGTATCTCAAGAAAGGAAGAAAAATTATCCAATGTACTCAGTACTATTATGAAACCAATGTATAATCATCTGCACTTTCATATGAATGATAAAACATAACTATCACCCAGAATGAAGGAGGCAAAAAGAAAGGGAAGGGAGGGGAAGGCCAACTGGAGGGAGGGTATTTGGTGGGACCTAACTTATTGTGCATAATGCAAGGATACATGTCAATCCCATTAAGAGTAGAGTATAAATGTCTTAATGCAACAATTAAATAAGAGTAGTGACGGCTATGTTAACTAGTTTGATGTAAGCATTCCAAATTGTATATAAAATCAGCACATTGTACCCCATAAATGCATTAATGTATACAGTTATGATTTAATAAAAAACTTAAAAAGGGGCAGACCTGGTTTCATATATTGGTTTTGGAATGTTAATCCTCTTTTTAACTATAAAATGGAACCTCTATAGGAGCCTTGTGGCATATTTTTGGAGCAGGTGTTAATGCATTATAGGCATATCTTGTTTTATTGTGTTTTGATTTACTATGCTTCACAGTATGTAACTGTGTAAGATTTTTTACAAATTGAAGGGAACTGTGTGTCAAACAAGTCTATTGGCACCACTTTTCCAAAGGTGTATGCACTCTGTATGCTCACTTTGTCTCTCTGTCACATTTTGATAATTCTCACAATTTTTCAAACATTTTAATTATTATTATAGCTGTTACAGTGGTTTGTTATCAGTGATCTTTTATGTTACTATTCTAATTGATTTGGGGCCCCAGGAACAGCACATATTGACAATTAACTAACAAATGTTGTGTGTGTTCTAATGGCTGTAGCATTTGTTTCCCTCACCTTGAGCCTCCCTATTCCCTGAGGTGCAACAACAATTAAATTAAGCCAGCTAATAACAATATAATGGCCTCTAAATGTTCAAGTGAAAGGAAGAGTCCACATCTCTCTCATTATGTCAAAAGCTAGACATAATTAGCCTTAGTGAAGAATTCAAATTGTGAATGCAAAGGAAAAGATCTTAAAAGAAATTAAAAGTTCTACTCCAGCAAACACACAAACAATAAAGCAAAACAGTTTTACTGCTAATGTGAAGAAAGTTTGAGTGGCATAAATAGAAGATCAAACCATCCAGAATGTTCACTTAAACTAAAGCCTAAACTAGAGCAAGGATCTAACTCTCTGTAGCTCTTTGAAGGTTGATAGAGGTAAGGAAGCTTCAGAAGAAAGGTTAGAAGCTAGAAGAGATTAGTTCATGAAGTTTCAGGGAAGAAGCTATCGCCATAACTTAAAACCACAAGGTAAAGCAGCAAGCATGGACTCAGAAACTGTTACAAGTTATCCAGAATATCTAGCTAAGATAGTTGACAAAGTGACAACCCTAAACAACAGATTTTTAACGTATATGAAGTATGCTTATAATGGAAGAAGATCCCATATAGGACGTTCATTCCGAGAGAAGAAATGCCAATGTCTGACTCTAACCTTCAAGGGGCAGGCAGACTCTCTTGGTGGGAACTAATGCAACTGGTGACTTTAAGTTGAAGCCAATGCTAATTGACCATTCTGAATCTAAGAACCCTTAAGAGTTATGCTAAATCTACTCTGACTGTGTACTAGAAATAGAACAGCAAATCCTGGATGACAGTATACCTGTTTAAAGCATGGTTTGCTGAATATTTCAGGTTTGCTGTTGGGACCCTCTGCTCAAAAGAAAAAAATTCCTTTCAAAATAAGACTGCTTATTAGCAATTCACCTAGTCATGCAAGAGCCCTGATGGAGATATGCCAGGAGTTTAATATTATTTTCATTCCTTCTAACACTATATCCATTCTGAAGCCCAAAGGTAACAGAATAATCTTTAATTTCAAGTTGTATTTAGGAAGTACCTCTCATAAGGCTATAGGTACTATACATAGTGATTCCATTGATGGATCTAAGCAAAGAAAATTGAAAATGTTCTGTAAAAGATTCACCATTCCAGATGCAATTTAGAACATTGGTAATTCCTGGGAGGAGATCAACATTAATGGGAGTTTGGAAGAAATTGTTGCCACTCTCAGATATGACTTTGGTGGAGAGGTGATTCAGGATTTCAGTGTAGGAAGTGCAAATAGCAAGAGAATGAGAAGTGGAGAGTTAAATGTGACTGAATTGCTGCAATCTCACGATAAAACTTGAACTAAAAGAGGTGCTTCCTATGGATGAGCAAAGCAATTCTTATTTCTTGACTCTTGGTGAAAGTGCTCTGAATATTGCTGAACTGACACCAAAAGATGGAGAATATGCTATAACCTTAATTAATAAACCATGGGCAGGGTTTGAGAAGATAGACTTCCATTTTGAGAGAAGTTTCACTGTAGGTAAAGTTTTATCAAACAGCATCCCATGCTACAGGGAAATTTTTCATGAAAGGAAGTCAATAAATGTGGCAAACTTTATCATTATTTCATTTTAAGATATTGTCAGAACCACTTCAACTTTCAGCAACTCATCAACCTGTTGAGCAGTCAATAATATTAACACAAGATCCTCCAGCAGCAAAAAGATTATTACTTGACAAAGGCTCTGATGAACATTAGCACATTTAAGTAATAAAGTATTTTAAAATTAGTGTATGTGTATTTTACTGTTGATCAGATTGCAAATGAATACAACATTTTAGGAAAGACGTATGGAGAATCCTCAAAGAGCTAAAAGTAGGCCTTCCATTTTATCCTGAAATCCTACTACTAGGTATTTACCCAGAAGAAAACAAAATCATTTACTCAAAGAACATTTGCACTAAAATGTTTGTTGCTGATCAATTCACAGTCACCAAGGTGTGAACACAACCTAAGTGTCCATTAACTCATGAATGGATAAATGAACTGTGTATGATGCATATATGTGTGTATATATATATATATATATATATACACCATGGAATACTCTTCAGCCATAAAGAAAGATAATGACTTTACATCTTGTGTATTTACCTGAATGTAGTTAAAGCACATTCTTCTTACAAAAGTATCATAAGAATGGAAAAGAAAACATCTAATGTACTCAATACTAGTATAAAACTAGTAAATGAACACTAAAACTGCATGCCCATGTGAGAGAAAAACACAATTAAATTCAAGAAGAGGGGGAGGAGGGAAAGAGTTCAGTAAACTTTCAACTAACAGCACAATATAGGAGTATATTGCACAACTCCTGGGTGAAGGGCTCAACAATGATACAACTTGGACTTCACCTAACAAATGCAAACAATGTAACCTAATCACAGGCACTTTTATATTAATCTGAATTTTTTTAAATGTGCATTTTTACACATACTGCTGCTGCACATTTAATAGACCACAACATAGTGTGAATGTAACTTTTAAATGCACTGGAACTCAAAAAATTGGTGTGATTCACTTTATGCTTGTATTAAGAGAACAGACTTGAAATTTAAGGTGATTACAGGGAAATTCCATTCAATAAATAATTCTCACCATGATTCTTAAATATTTGAATAAACTATGGGGATTTTTTTCAGATACATTTTAGCCTTTTATTGAAGCATGAGATATGTACATAAAAGTGCATAGGGCATAATATTTTTATTCCAATTGATCTATATTTCAATCTGAAATAGAAATCTGAACAGATACAGTGCATGAATTCAGTTAAGTACAACTAGACCAACTCCAGTGAGTTCCTTTCTTCCCTAGGTCTGTCCCTCCTTCCTTTCTTCCTTCACTACTATCATCCTTCCCTCTCAACTTTATTCATTTACTTCCTTCCCTTCTTTCCATTAATAGATACACTTGAAATCTTACTCCACACAAAGCATTAGAGATAAAGCAAAGATCCATACAGAGAAGTTCTATGCCTTCACGAATCTTTCAGTATATTGGGAATGGCAGACAAATAAACAGAATATTATAATCAAGTATGAAGAGGTAATAGAGGATATACCTTATACTATGGTAGCAAATCAAGAATTAAACATTCCATATTTTTTACTATTGTTCTGGTTGAGTGAGCCCAAAGTGAACTTTTTCATCTTTTTAAATCTTACAATATATATCAAATTTACAAATGCCTTTATTCCCAAGATTGAATATACCTTCTAACAATAATATCTCAAAGTATGCTTTTCACTTCCCCTTTCACACCACACATCTGTTACAGTTAAATTCCCTGTTACCCAACACAGAAATGTTTCATTTTCATTGATTCCACTAAAAACCTAAGAGGAGCTATATCACTAACATATTAGCAGCATAATCTCTAGATAGCCGTTGCTGAGTCTCAAGTGGGTATTCCAAATGAATTTAGGGCATCTTGGGTTTGTGTCCTTTAAGTTGCAAATTTCTGTCTTCTAATTGGCATTATTGACAGCACTACTAAGTCATCCCTGAAAATTTCTGCTATGTCACAGTGTTACTAGAATTTCTTTCTTCAGTAGGTCTTTGGTCTCAGGAATTTGAAGAATGAACCCATGAACCACAGATAAGTGTTAAGATAGAATTTATTAGACAGAAGGGAATGCAGGACTGAAAAGCTCCAGGGCTTGTGGCAAAGGGAAAGACCCAAGTTGGAAGTCTCTGTGTGGGTCCTTTTTCTAGGGCAGTGGTTCTCAACCCGTGAGTCATGACCCACAGAAACTGTATACAAGGTCCGCAGCATTAGGAAGGTTGAAAACCACTGGTCTAGGGTACATAAAGTCTTGAGAATTACATTTGGGCAGGACTTGATAGGTGGAAAAACACCTTTTCAAAGTTGACAAATGAATGGATATAGTCCTTTCCACTCAGGGCAAAATGTCAGGGTATTCCCTTCATGAAATTGCCCAGGCCTAGGAAACTGGGGCTACTTTTCCAGCCTTGAATGGAGGAATACTATATCAACAGGTTTTTAACCTCCCCTCCTCTCTCCCCCTTTCTCATTTTCAACATCAACTTCTTCACGATTATCTTCACTAGCAATTATCATAGTCTCTTTGGGATGCTACAACAAAATACTTTAGAATGAGCAATTTATAAACAGAAGAAATTTATTACTCACAATTCTGGAAGCCGAAAAGTACAAGATCAAGGTCTCTGAATCTTCAGTGTCTAATGAAAGCTTATTCTCTGGTTCAAAGATGAAATCTTTTTGTGATGTCTGCGAGCGGTCATGGAAGGAGAAAACAGGCTCCCTCACATCCTTCTTTAGGGGCACTAATCTCATTCATGAGAGCTCTACCCTCATTGCCTAATCACCTACCAAAGGCCTCACTTCTTTTTTTTTTTTTAATAATTTTATTGAATCATAATTATGTACATTGGTGCAATCACAGGGCACGATTCATATACATTCAGAAATATTTTGACCATACTGTTACAGATATCCTTCATGGCATTTCCTTGATCACTATAT